>JAOTOM010002886.1:0-122600 GCA_034440615.1 Ashinkailepas kermadecensis | reverse complement strand
CACCTGAAGAAGTCGGTATGCACTCCAACTCCCAACCCGGAAAGTAAGTTTCCCACTCTGCTACTGACCCTTCTGAATTGATCGCAAGTAGGCAATACAGTAACTTATAGGTTGTTCCCATTGCTTTAGCATCACTGCTTGGCTTCTCAGCTTATGTCATGGCTGTGAACAAATAGCATTGCCTGCATGCCCTTCTTTGATGGTGCAGTGCAATGCTAAACAATAATGATAACCTACCCTGTGATGTTTAGGTAGTGATTGGTGCTGCCAGCATTGAGTATCAAACATGTAAGAAACAGTGTTTATAGTACCACAAATGGTGCCTTTGGGATGTCGGTTGCATACCAGTCTGGAAAATGTGGTAACCTCATGTCCAATGCACACCTGATAAATGTTAATTTTTGTATTCACATATACTCACCAACAGAGTAATTTTCCACTAGTAGGTGAAGTCAGTTTGTAAAACCATTGTAAAGCATGCAAAGATAATGTGTGCATTACAGGAGTAGCTGAAACAAATTATGTGGGTTAAATATGTGTAAATACTAGCCTTGTATATTTAACAAAAGTGTGGAGCAACAATTCAGCACACACAAACAATAAAATGGGTACTTATAATAATATCTGGTGGTGATCGGGTGGTGGGACCAGGGCTCACATAACAAGCTGTGCTTAGCAATATAACATTGTTTAATACAACAAAGAATGGCTCTTAGATGCTCCTGGGTTTTAGACATTGCATGTAAAGAAAATACACGACCTTCAATATACCAGGAGGTGCTGAGTTGACATCAAAAGTAACTATAAAGATTATACTTTATTGCTCAACGTTTCGGCCAGGGGCCGTCGTCAGGAGTCGCTCCTGACGATGGCCCCTGGCCGAAACGTTGAGCAATAAAGTATAATCTTTATAGTTACTTTTGATGTCAACTCAGCTCCTCCTGGTATATTGAAGGTCGTATATTTTCTTTACATGCAATAGCAATATAACCCTGGTTCATAAAGCCACCCCAGCAAGAATTCTGATTAAATTTATTTAAAAAAAAACATCTATTGCTACCAGTCACTACATCAACATGGCTATTGCACACACCCATCCTCATCAAAACTACCAGTGTATCATCTTGTTGCTACCTTAAATGAGGTTGATGGTGTCTACTCTGAGATGTTAAATACACACCTCAGAGGATCTGAACACATTCCTGAAATTTATGTGCAAGGATATCAATAAAACCATAAACAGCACCACAGGGGACAGTTCCGCCATCATCTGTTCACAGTGTTCATATCAGCAGCATACCAAAAGAGGTGGGCGCTATATGACCGATGTAGTCGATGCGCCCTAAAGCCCTAATAACTAACTAACTAACATACCAAAAGATGGGACCTGGGGCAAAAGCAGACATTGCCCCGTGGTCCGAGAGGTGTTGATCCTCAAGCAATGACATCCTGGCTCAGAAAAATTGTGCCTGGGCTCAGCAAAAAAATATGTAGCCTAGGTGCCAAAAGATTAAGCACTAGCTTAAAAGAAATCAATCTGGACCCTGAAAATCATTGGAGCCCCATGACTTGCTCAAGTGTCAGGCACCAAAGAAAACCTGCCAGGGTTCTGAGCATCATGTTGGTGCACAAGCATATCATGCAAGGGACTTGACAAATTTAGCTGAGGCCCCCAAAAATCATGCTGGAAGATAGAGAATGGACAAGTTTCAGCGGACAGACAATTTTTGTTCTCAAGTTTCACTACTGATTTTTTAATTTTAAAGATGATGGTGGCATTCATTTATTTTTTTTAAATCCCTAAATTACCTAAAACAATTCAAAGAATTTCTTGCTTTGTGATTGGTCAAAATATCTGTGATGTCACATATGTAGAGTTCAGCAATGCTTGACTGCTGCCCATTATATCTTCCATTTGGGATGCTACCAGTTCATGATAATCGAGACAGTTTTAGCTTGGATCATATCTGATTGTCAGGGGCAAATGGATCATAGAAAATGGTGCTATTATTCTTGTTTGTGCTTCTTGTTTGTATACAAATGCAACTGCAAGTAAGCCAGACACCATGTTCATTGGCCTCCCGACAGCCGACAAGATGAGGACGTTGTCGAGCGACTGCACGCTGAGACAGTCCGTTGATCTCTGTTAGTGGACCCGCTTGCTGTGACACACATTTCTATCACCTGTCGCTACTCTTCGCCCGCGACCAATCGGCGTGAGAGATTGGCGACGCTACATGACTCAACGGTCGACGTGTCGTAAAACCAATAACCAACCAACCAACAAACATTTCTATGTATATGTACCACTGGTAGACAGGGGTACGAGTATTTTGATAGGCGTGGGCATGCCTAAGGATGAGAGGGAAGACTGGAGCCAGAGTACTTTCCTCAGAAGTGTAAACATTGACGTTTTTCACATCAAGGTTTAGCTTCAAAACGGTGATTTTACCTTCCATTTTTGTGAAACTCCCACCAAATAGAAGTATAATTTTTACAAAGATTGGAACTGTGACTTGTTAGTATCCATCTTGTTGGAAGCATGGATGTCCACAGTCGTTTCATATTAGCATTAAGTGAAGATAATTAACATTTTCTAGCCGACTGCAGCATGCAGTTGGAAAGATATTTGGCAAATTTGTGCTTTAAGGTAATTTTTGAATTCTTGGAATTTCTTTTTCCAGCTCAATGTTCATGAATGTGATCGACATAATGTGGCTACTTGTTTTCTCTGCAAATGCATACTTTTCAGTCGGCTGGCAAAATAGCACAAAAATGGGCTTAGAGATGGGAATATAGCAGAAAAATATTGCAAAAAAGACAAAGTGTAGCATAGCCTAACCTAATATAACCTAACCTCCCATGGAAAAATTAATGATAAAAAAGTGCATAAAATTCAAGCAAGTTTTGCTCTAAAAAATTTACTTGGAAAAAACCAAGCCTAATGTAACATGACCTAAACCTTCCTTAAGGAAAAACATTTTCCTCAAAAATGAGAAAAACAAATTCAAGATAAAAAAACCTAACAAAACCTGACAGCCAAACCTAGCCACTGCTTCATGCAGGTAAAATGTATGCAAAATGTGTCTTGTGAATACCTTAAGGCACAATAATGCTAGACTGCCATTAAATTTTGCAAAAAAACCACAGAAAACCCCAGCAGTAGTATACTTGTAATGCTTTTCTCAAACTTGGTGACATTCCACAATATGCCTGACATTCCATGCAAAAATGAAGCCAACAATCTGCCAAGCTATCACAATACACATGTGCATTTCAACTGCATCTCTATATATTTGCCCATATATTTTACCAATCATGTGATGTGGAATGTGCAATATTCACAAGTTAAAATAAACTTGGCATGTTATTCATTGATCATTTTTGAAGTAATTACATTGGGATGCAGCTTGCAGATTACCCCACTGTGGAATGCCAATTTGTTGGTTGGTTATTTGTTTTACGACACGTCGACCGTTGAGTCATGTGGCGTCGCCAATCTCTCACGCCGATTGGTCGCGGGCGAAGAGTAGCAACAGGTGAGACTCGAACCCACAACCTTTTGATTGTGAGACGAGCATCTTGTGGAATGCCAATTATGGAACTAGGTATATTCAGCTTCTGTTTTGCTGAGGGGTAGCCACACTGTTTGTTTAACTAAGCCACACATAATTTATGTCATTGCTTTTCCATTATTTTACTCAATTTACCCATAAACATAGCACAAGCTTTTGCTGTTTATATGCACCACATCGCGCCGGATTTGAAACAAAAATGTTAGTTGCTGTATTACCACTGTAATAGATTTCCTACCCTTCCAAGCCTCATATTTTCATAAAAACTGGGAACATTTCAGTATCACAAGCTGTCGCCTTAGTATCCATGACACAAGTCGGTTGAACAACTTTGCATGGAACAATCCAACGTATGGTTCCCTGTGCGCTTCAGCCTTGGCTGCTTCGAGATCAGCAGCTAAGCCTGAAGTAGATCAGTAGATCAGTTTCACAAAATGAAATTCCAACAGATTGGAAAAGGGCAAATGTAGTTCCTATTTTCAAGAAAGGAGAAAGAGGGAAAGTTGAAAATTATAGGCCAGTAAGCCTCACATCCCTAGTCTGCAAGGTACTCGAATCAATTATCAAAGATAGAATAGTTAGTTTTCTGGAAGGAAACAGATTGATTCAAGATACTCAACATGGGTTTAGAAAAGGGAGATCGTGTCTCACAAATCTCTTGGACTTTTTAAATTTTGCTACAGAACAATTTGATCAGGTAAATCAGGTTGATGTAGCATATCTTGACTTTAGTAAGGCCTTTGACAAGGTACCCCATAAATGGTTAATGATGCAGCTTCAGGTCCATGGCATTGCAGGTAGCATCCTAAAATGGATTGAGTTGTGGCTTTCAGATAGATAGCAGAGAGTGATGCTTAATTGTGCAAAGTCATCATGGCAAAATGTTTTTAGTGGAGTCCCTCAGGGGTCGGTACTGGAGGCCACTGTTGTTCATTATATTTGTGAATAGCATTGAATGTGGCCTATGCAGTAAGGTTTTGAAATTTGCGGATGATTTGAAGATCTTTAGGGCAATAACAGGGCACAATGAGCAGGTTTTGCTGCAGAACGACTTAGACGAGCTTGTGAAGTGGTCCGAAAAATGGCAAATGAAGTTTAATTTTGATAAGTGCAAAGTCATGCATGTAGGTAGGCAGCATATGAAGGCGCCATACTTGATGGATGGCCAAGTACTATCTGTGACTCAGCAGGAGAAGGACTTAGGTGTTATTTTGAACACAAAATTGGGGGCATCAGAACAGACCAAAGAAGCCAGGAAGAAGGCACTAAGAATGCTAGGGGCGATACAGAGGAATGTGTCATACAAAAGTCAGGAGGTCATCAGGAAGCTTTACTGTGCATATGTCAGGCCACATTTGGAATACTGTGTCCAAGCTTGGTCCCCTAGTTATGAGAAAGATTGTTGGCTTTTAGAGAGAGTACAAAAGAGGGCAACAAAAATGGTTAATGGTATAGGCAACCTGGCATATGAGGAAAGATTGAAGAAATTGAATATGTTTTCACTTAGATATAGAAGGCTGAGAGGAGATCTCATCGAGGTTTTTAAATTTGTTCATGGTCAGGAACAGGGATATCTCAGGGAAATGTTTGAATTTAACAGAAATGATGCAATTAGAGGTCATCAATTCAAAATTAAAGTTAATCACAGCAGGACAAGGTTAAGACAGTCTTTCTTCACCAACAGGGTAGTAGAACACTGGAACCAGCTACCAGGAACAATTGTCAGTAGGAACACACTGAACATCTTTAAAAACGGTATAGACAATCATTATAAGAATAGGGGGCTTGTTTTTCTGTATTCCAGGGAGGGTTGATTGACAGATTTGGTGGGCAACTGGTTCAGTGTACAAAGTGCAACCAAGAAGGGCTCTTGTGGCTCATAGTTGATTGATCATACACTGATCTTTTATGTCTTTATGTCTTTATGAGACCCCACATATGTGATGTCATTGCTACAAGAAGGTTTTTAAATCGATGGCAACCCCTAAGTGAAATTATTAAATTATGCTGTAGATGCTTCTGTGATACAAATATTTCAGTTTTGTCTAAGAAGTATTATTACCATTTTTTTGCAGCCAAAAACCCATTACATGAAACTTGTCCATTGACCCAGCCTCAACAAAAATTCAGAAGATGTCCCAAGGATTGTAACTGGCCCAGACAACTCCCATTGAGGCTCTGACAATTCAGGCCTGGGCTAAAAAATTGGCTTGCAACCTCAAAATGTTGCATTATGGCACACAAATTCCCATTGGGCCCTCAAAAATTCACTTCAGGAGCCACACAAATTCACGCTGGTGCTTCAGATGAACGAATTGGGGTCCAAAAAACACATCAGGATACATAAAACGTACCGGGCCTTCCTTAAAGCACATTATGTTCTGCCGAAAAAATGACAATGTGTTACGGAGCTGAATAAACATACCTGGTGCCTTCAGAAACACACCTGAGACCCTAAAAAACACACCAGAGCTCTCAAAACACACTGGGGTCACAAAGACGGCATGAGGATCCAAAGTATGATGCTTAGGGACCTGACTGGGTCTTTTGAGTCCCAAATTGATCATTTGGGGACGAACCAATTTTTCTGACCCTTAATTTTTTTTTTTTGGGGGGGGCTGCTGCAGGACTTTCCTGCATACCTGGGTACACTCCTGAATTTAGGTCTGCACACACAAGATCTCATCAAAATATGCCCCGTTTTACAGACTGGGTTACATATAAGGCAAGCTGTCTACTTTTCATTATTCTTACCTTATTACTCTTATTTCCTTGTTCCTGATACCCCCTCTTACTGTCCTGTGCCAACATCCAGACCTATGTCTGTAGTATGTGTTGGTAAGATGCATCAGGACATCCGAAAATAGAACCCACGTACACCAAGATGGAGAGATGAACCAACTCAGTTTGGTCTATTTACTCCTTATTTGCTGCTTAAACTGCTTCATTTGAAAGGGTAGCAGTAAATGAACTAATTCATCAAGTGTCTACAACATTTGAAGTTACTGTTTTCAGTTTCAAAGCTGAGATAAATGCATAGTTATTTTTCTCAAGTCCTTACATTTTTTTCTTCACATCTGAAGTTGAAAAGGTAGAATTAAACCATAAATACAGTCTGGATCACTATAAGTGCAAAATTAAGCAACTTCACAAGTATTTGATTCATTCAATTACGTAATGCTATAGTTCATTTATATTTCAATTTTTCTCGAGTGCCCTTGGCTACCATCTCAGAGATATATTGTGGTTTCATGTATTTCATGGTGGTAGCTGGATGGAAAATGATCTGAGCAAAGTTTGTGTGAGCAAAGATACCTATGTACTGTTTATGACAAATGTAACACGTTGCATGTTAAATGTAAAAGCAGTGGATAGGAGCATGCAGTGTTAAATTAATGGTTTCTCGTTAGGTGTGAGATGTCTAAATGAGTACCACAGGAAGTCGAAATCGCCATGGAAATAATGCTATTAAAAAGCTTGTTAAGTCCTGCAAGCCCAGTTTTGAGACAATTGTGTACATACCATTGCTCCTGCTTTGCATGTTTTGAGAGGTGCTTAATTTGTGGACACAGATATCAAAGATAACGATACAAACAACTATGCAATACACTGATATTATATGGCATAGCACATCATAGGCAATCCCTTCACCTGAAATTCCGCTACGGGATGTTCGTTATCACGATCCCGGATCCATTATGGTGAGCATAAGCATGATACTTGTAAATGGGATACAGTTAGAAACAAGGAATGGAGACTTCACAAATATGTGCCAATAAGCACGATGTTGATACTTCTTTGGGAAGGATGTCGATTCAGCGTTTAGTAAGTGGTATGTTTCACCCTATTTCGCGAATAATTTATCACTGGGAGCATGTGACCAGCACTTGAATATTCATGCACATGGAATTTGTCTGAAGCCTATGAATGTTATTACAGGCCTCAGGCTTCAGGCATGTCCTGCATAGTGCATATTATTATGTCATTGGCTTTGAGCCTTGGTGGGCCTGGTGGGCCTTCTTAAATGTTTCCAGAATGAGTCTGTAGACTTCCCTACCATAAACCCGACGCTTAGTTGGCCATCCAACAGTATCACACCTTGGTAACTGTGCCACCCAGTGACATCACACCTTGGTATCACACCTTGGTAACTGTGCCACCCAGTGACACTGCAGTAGCTGTGCCACCCAGTGACATCACACCTTGGTATCACACCTTGGTAACTGTGCCACCCAGTGACATCACACCTTGGTATCACACCTTGGTAACTGTGCCACCCAGTGACATCACACCTTGGTATCACACATTGGTAACTGTGCCACCCAGTGACATCACACCTTGGTATCACACATTGGTAACTGTGCCACCCAGTGACATCACACCTTGGTATCACACCTTGGTAACTGTGCCACCCAGTGACATCACACCTTGGTATCACACATTGGTAACTGTGCCACCCAGTGACATCACACCTTGGTATCACACCTTGGTAACTGTGCCACCCAGTGACACTGCAGTAACATTGACACCAAGTGCTAACAGCAACCTGATGCTACCATCATCATCTGCAAAACAGTACAACAGAGTCTTCATTTGCAACCTGCATGTGCTCGGTTCCGGCGTGCTGCGGACCTGAGCTGGAATTGGCATTGTAGAATCATGACGATCAAGCCTGCAGTGGATGGGCTCATATGCATAGTCTGGCAGTTTCTGGTTGTAATCTATACCAATAACATAGGAACATATTTTTACTTCTGATGATCATAGGGGAGCAGGCCACCTATCATTTACATTGATCATGATCATGCATCACATTTTCTTGCTGGTGGTGCCTGAAATTTCTGGATGATTTTCTTTGCTTTGTAATAAAACAATATGAGGGACAAGCGTGAGATGATTTCAAGGAAGAAACCAAATTAAGATTGATGAACAATTGTTTCAGAAATGGACGTGGATGACCAGCTGGAATATTTTTTAACTGAACCATGGAGTAAGGACTACATATTTGTGAACGAAGATGGCAGCGAGGTACTTGCCAGGGAGACCATGGCTGAGACTGAGTATTCATACACACTACCGGTGAAACTGATGTAAGTTGCTAAGATTAATTCATTTAATAAGGAATGAATTGGTTTTATGCAGATTGAGAAACGATGCATGCTGTTTTTATACCTGCTGAAATCAGATCAATAAAACAATTTGGTGTTGCACTGTGTTGTATATTTAAACCTACGACGTGGCATTGTTTTGTTGTAAACCAGACGTCAGCAAACAAAGTGGGAAGATTAATTGTTGGTGAACTATATTTCCATGACCTCTTTTAAATATGATCCTGCCACAAGTATTATTCGTCACAATTATATCATTAAAAGGGGAGAAAGAGGGAATGCTTAAGCGTCTATTGGTTGCTGTTTGCTTATTCTTTTCAGCTGAAATGTTACATGCTGCTGTGGATCTCAGGAAGGATGTAACTAATGGATGCTTCTCATAAAGGTTCTTGCACTGAAGACAACTGCTATCCATGGGGGACAAAGTGCCCCTTGTATCCGCCCCTGTATTGCATGTTCATTCGTCATATATGTTCGTGGGGGACGAAGGGTAAGATGCTCGTCTCGCAATCGAAAGATTGGGGCCCGCCTACCTTCCCCGCGACCAATCGGCGAGATATGGACGCATATGACCAACGGTCGACGTGCGTAAACCAATAACCAACCAACTGTATTCGTTCAGGTCCTGGAATTCGATTAGTAATGCATTAAGCATTCCATACATCTGGTATTAATTTAGGTTGAAAACTAGCCTCATAGGGCCACACTTGTTTGTTTGTTCGTTGTGTTTCTGAGCAAGAACATTATCAGTACATTCACGTCCTACTGATATTGGCCGACCAACCGTCATGCGCCCTTAAGTCCAAAAACCAACCAACCAACGTCCTACTGATGTATTTTCTGACAGGTGGCACACCCTAGCGCAACACTGATAAGTGCTGGTCAGCAATAGGCAGGCGGCACATCCTAACGCAACACTGATAAGTGCTGGTCAGCAATAGGCAGGCGGCACATCCTAACGCAACACTGAGAAGTGCTGATCAGCAGTAGACTGGCGGCATACCCTAACACAACACTGAGAAGTGCTGGTCAGCAGTAGACTGGCGGCATACCCTAACACAACACCGAGAAGTGCTGATCAGCAGTAGACTGGCGGCATACCCTAACACAACACTGAGAAGTGCTGGTCAGCAGTAGACTGGCGGCATACCCTAACACAACACTGAGAAGTGCTGGTCAGCAGTAGACTGGCGGCATACCCTAACACAACACCGAGAAATGCTGATCAGCAGTAGACTGGCGGCATACCCTAACACAACACCGAGAAGTGCTGATCAGCAGTAACTGGCGGCATACCCTAACACAACACTGAGAAGTGCTGGTCAGCAGTAGACTGGCGGCATACCCTAACACAACACTGAGAAGTGCTGGTCAGCAGTAACGGCGGCATACCCTAACACAACACCGAAAGTGCTGGTCAGCAGTAGACAGGCGGCATGCCCTAACACAACACCGAGAAATGCTGATCAGCAGTAGACTGGCGGCATACCCTAACACAACACCGAGAAGTGCTGGTCAGCAATAGGCAGGCGGCACATCCTAACGCAACACCGAGAAATGCTGATCAGCAGTAGACTGGCGGCATACCCTAACACAACACTGAGAAGTGCTGGTCAGCAGTAGACTGGCGGCATACCCTAACACAACACCGAGAAGTGCTGATCAGCAGTAGACTGGCGGCATACCCTAACACAACACCGAGAAGTGCTGATCAGCAGTAGACTGGCGGCATACCCTAACACAACACTGAGAAGTGCTGGTCAGCAGTAGACTGGCGGCATACCCTAACACAACACTGAGAAGTGCTGGTCAGCAGTAGACTGGCGGCATACCCTAACACAACACTGAGAAGTGCTGGTCAGCAGTAGACAGGCGGCATGCCCTAACACAACACCGAGAAATGCTGATCAGCAGTAGACTGGCGGCATACCCTAACACAACACTGAGAAGTGCTGGTCAGCAATAGGCAGGCGGCACATCCTAACGCAACACCGAGAAGTGCTGATCAGCAGTAGACTGGCGGCATACCCTAACACAACACTGAGAAGTGCTGGTCAGCAGTAGACTGGCGGCATACCCTAACACAACACTGAGAAGTGCTGGTCAGCAGTAGACTGGCGGCATACCCTAACACAACACCGAGAAATGCTGATCAGCAGTAGACTGGCGGCATACCCTAACACAACACTGAGAAGTGCTGGTCAGCAGTAGCCTTCTTAGTTTTCCCCGGACGTGGACAGCTTGGCTGATGGTGCAGTGTACTAACACCGAGTGTGTCCGTCTGCTCCCCAGAGACCTGTTGCTGGCTGACGAACAGCAATTGCTGGAGGAGATGAGAGCTTTAGACGGCCTCGCACCGCCGTATGCCCAGCTGGCCGAGGAGAGCGTTCGTCGCCACGAGGACCTCATACAGTCGTACACCACCGCCAGGAAGACACTGAACGCTCACCAGGGTGAGCATTTGGTGAAGATTTTCGACCAGCGTTGTCCTCGAGGCTCATGCCAACACAAACATGCTGCATT
This sequence comes from Ashinkailepas kermadecensis, assembly GCA_034440615.1. Classification (NCBI taxonomy): domain Eukaryota; kingdom Metazoa; phylum Arthropoda; class Thecostraca; family Neolepadidae; genus Ashinkailepas; species Ashinkailepas kermadecensis. Next base: position 111,394 of record JAOTOM010002886.1, on the reverse strand, counting down.
CACAAGTGCATACTGAGTCTGGGATGTGATAACTGCTGGTTTTTGGTGTGCATCAGCTCACACACACTGTGCCTAAACCAGTATGTCAGAGTCTAGGCTGTAGGAGTATCCATGTCCATTGTCCATGGATCAAGATTTGAGGTGATATGAACCTGGTTAGTGGAACCTGAATCTGATCCTTGTGTGATGTCCACAAATTAGACGACCTTAGACTGAATCTTCGAAGAAACGGCCTATGAAACTTCCCAGTCGAGACGTTTGTGCTGAGGCCACCACTACCATCTGATACTATTTAAGGCCAAGATGCACTGCTTGTAAAGTGTGTGTGTGTTGGTGTGCACCGGCCGTATAGTAGGCGTGTTTCTTGTGTGCTGATTTAGTGTCCTATCAAGTGGTTGAACCTGCCATACTGGATCAGGTCCGTTCTTCAAGCGGTCTACTCTGAAGGGTGACGCGGCGCTGGAGTTTGTGCCGGTGAATCTGCACGTGCAGCGGCTGTGCGCACGGTCGGCCGACGCCTCCGGTCCCGTGCTGCTGGACGTGGTGACAGTGGGCGCGTTCACCGCCTTCTCGCAGCGCTTCGCCGACGGGGGACTCCTCCAGTACGCACACCTGCTGGGCGGCCGCCCGCTGCCCGCCACCTCCTGTTCCTGCCTGCCCAGGTTTGGTCGTGTGGTTTCCTGCACGCCCGACTGCCCTCGCGTCTGGCCCGGGCTTGCTCGGGCTCGCTTGTCTGTGGCCGGTGTTGCCCGCGACGAAGACCTGATCCTGCGGCGCATGGTCAGGCCCGCGCCTGTTGCGTGCTTCTGAAATTCGAATGTGTTCTTTTAGTGCAGGTGTCTGGCCATTTCACCTTCATTCTGTAGCTCTGAAAGTGTTCAGAGGCTGTTCCATGTTACCATATACTACAGTACATGCATCCAGATCCTGATGAATGCTGAAAATGAAGGCCCCCTCCACGCTACATGTGTAGTAGAACCTTCCGAGGTATTTGGTTCCGAGTTCCGAGATATTTGGCCGTTTTGAAAGATCAAGACGACATTAGTTACCGCATGGAATAGAAGACACCAAATGCATTCTTGCAAGCGTTACCAATCCATCAATTCCTTTGGAACTTTGCAACATTACCTTTAGAGACAAGTATGAAGAACTGTAAAAGCAAGAACTGTGATAGCATGGTAACATCCATCCTCCCTATGGTAAACACAAGCATAGAGTGGTACTCAAGGGCCATTGGGCTGAATACCAGGGTGTCCAATATTTGCAAGGAACTTGGGGTGGGGTTCTTGGATTTGTGGGGGGATTTCTGGGGGAGGACTGAAATGTTTGCATTGGATGGGTTACATTTGAGCAAGAGAGAAGTTGAATTGCTCAGCAATAGGTATGAGGAGGCTCAATAGGAAACAGGGAAACTAGGCAGGTCATGGGGGGATGTAGCTGATAAAGAGAGAAGTCTCGCAAGCAAGGGAAGGAATAGTTGTTTTTATGTTTTTATGTCAATGCCAGAAGTGTTAGGAATAAAATTGGGGAACTACATGCATATATGTTGTCTGAAAAGCTAGATTTCGTATGCATAACAGAGGCATGGGTTAATGAAAGCATTTTTGGAGACAACTTGCAAGAATTTGAATTGATAGGCTACAACATGCATGCTTATCAAAGGAAGGCAAGGATCGGAGGAGGTATACTCTTGTTTGTCAGACAGGTAATGCAATGTCATTCCATAGATGATAGTGTACATAATGAAGGAGTAGAATCCTTGTGGTTAGATATCATTCTGAAGAATGGAACACAATTTAGGATTGGGGCATTCTATAGACCTCCAGACCAGAATGAAAACATGGACAGGTTGATGCAGGAAGAAATAAGTAGGAGAGCGCAAGAGAGAACTGTTTTGTTGGGGGATTTCAACATAACAGGATTGGGAAGCAAAACTATAGGTCTTAACAAATCAGGAAGAAGCTTCATGGATTGTTTTGAGGAAAATTTCTTCTTTCAAATGATACATAAACCTACACGGGAAAATGAAATATTAGATCTTGTGCTTACTAATGAGGAAAATTTTGTACAAAATGTGAGCATAGGAGAGACCTTGGGTAATAGTGATCACAACAGTATGCGCTTCTCATTGTATGTTTGAAATGTAGGAACCAATAAGACATTGATTCCAAATTTTGCTAAAGGGAATTACAATAAGTTCAGGATCTTCCTGAATGAAATTAATTGGGAGGACTTATTGAAAGGCTTAGATGCTTATGAAATGTGGAGAATGATAAAATATAAACTATTTCAAGGTCAGGATAGGTTCATTCCCAATACGCGAATTAGATTAACCAGGGTTAAGCACCCTTCATGGCTGACCGGGGAAGTAAAGCATTTATTGGAGTTAAACAGCCATTCAAGAAACTAAAATATGCTAACTCTGAGGTCAACCTCAAATCATATAAAATAGCTAGAAATAAAGTTAGGAGGTGTGTTAGGGCATCTAAAAGACTGGCTGAAATCAAATTAGCTCGGGAATGTTCAGCAGGTAATGCTAAGAGATTCTTTAGTTTCTACAAATTTAAGGCTAAGAAGTGTAGTGTAGGACCACTGGAGGTAGATGGGGAATTAGTGGTTGATGATTGTGATATTGTGGAATCCCTAAGCAAGCAATTCTCATCAGTCTTTACTAAAGAGAATTCTGGTAGAATAGAAACAACTGAATCGTATGCCATGACAGGTGATAGGTTGGAGTATCTTACAATAACTACAGAAGCTGTAGAAAAGCTGTTGCAGAATATGAAACGTAATAAAGCTTCTGGACCAGATGATATATATGCTAGTGTTTTAGTAGAGTGTGCTAAAGCTTTAGCAGTTCCCCTAGGTATAATTTTCAGGCGGTCTATGGAATATTCTGAAGTGCCTGAAAATTGGAAAAATGCAAATGTAGTACCGATTTTCAAAAAGGGAAGTATGAAGATTGTAGGGAACTACAGGCCAGTCAGTTTGACCTCAATAGTTTGCAAGGTACTAGAAAATCTAGTTAAACAGAATGTTCAGATTCATCTTGATAGGCACAATCTTTTAAGGGATACTGAACATGGATTTCGATCTCGAAGGTCTTGTTTAACTAACCTTTTGGAGTTCATGGAGTATGTTACTAAATAAGTAGACAATCAAAGCAGGATAGATGTTGTGTACTTGGACTTTAGCAAAGCTTTTGATAAAGTTCCACATGGGAGGTTAATTAATCAACTACAGCAACATGGGATTGTTGGAAAAGTTCTAGGTTGGATTGAAGCATGGTTGAGGGGAAGGAAACAAGGGGTAATGTTAAATGGATGCAAATCTGATTGGCAGGATGTTCTGAGCGGAGTACCACAGGGCTCTGTTCTAGGGCCACTTCTCTTTATCATCTTTGCGAATAACATTGAGGTAGGGTTGAGGAATAGAGTGTTCAAATTTGCGGATGACATCAAGCTGGTAGGAGTGGCAAACAGTTGTGATCAATCTATAAATATTCAACTAGACTTGGAGGACCTAAAAAAGTGGACTGATCAATGGCAGATGTCTTTCAACTATGACAAGTGTAAGGTTATGCATCTGGGGTCTGGAGGTGAGACTTTCAGATATACAATGGGAGGGAGGGAACTGGATGTTATTGAAGAGGAAAGGCATTTAGGTGTGTTGGTTTGAAAAGACCTTAAAGCAGAAAAGCAATGTAGCTCAGCTAGGAACAGGGCACTCAGAATGCTGGGACTCATTAATAGAAGTGTGATGTATAAGAGCAAGGAAGTCATGAACAAACTGTACTTAGCATACTTGCGACCCCACTTGGAATATTCTGTACAAGCTTGGAGCCCCTACCTAGAAAAAGATATAGACAAGTTAGAGAGAGTGCAGCGCAAAGCAACTAGACTCATCAATGGAATAGGTAACTTAGAATATGGAGAAAGGCTTGTGGCATTAGATATGTACTCACTCAAGTATAGGAGATTAAGGGGGGACATGATTGAAATGTACAAAATTGTTAAAGGACTAGATCAGGTCAATTTAAATGGCGCTCTTCAGTTTAGAGTATCACATAGGGGTCATAAATTCAGGTTAGACAAGTTGAGGTGTAGGACAGTTAAGCGACAACAGGTCTTCAGTCAAAGGGTTGTTGATCAGTGGAATGGGCTGCCTGCTGATGTTGTGGGGAGTTCCTCATTGAATGTATTTAAAAGTAGGGTGGATAAATTTTTAGACAGGAAAATCTTGTTTTTGAGTTCTAATTTGTGATGGATGGGGTGAGATGTATGTTAAGTAAGTGTGCACGGCACAGACCCCTTTAAGCAGGCATGGATGCAGTTTGAAAATTATTGATAAGGCATTCAATCCACATGTGTTAAGAGAGATCAGGGGAATAGGGCTGGAAAGCTAGGGTAGATAGGCATTTATAGGTGTGTGGGATATTGGAGGACTGGTTCTTCAGGATGTGGGATGGTTGGGGAGGGTCTTTTTACCAGGCTTATATTATCTTCCATTTACAGACTTAACTGGATGGGCCCTTGGGTCTCTTATTAAGTCTAAACGCTTTATAACTTTATATAGGGTGTACCTAGCAGTGGATTCAGCACCTTCCTTCGGGATGTGATACTGATGAGATTGTCTATGGTAGCACAATGGGTATGATGGGAGGAGTATGTAATTGTTGAGTGTGTTATGCAATAGCAAGTGAGTCTCCTATTAAGTCTAAACGCTTTATAACTTTATATAGTGTACCTAGCAGTGGATTCAGCACCTTCCTTCGGGATGTGATACTGATGAGATTGTCTATGGTAGCACAATGGGAGTGTGTTATGCAATAGCAAGTGAATTGGTGCTAGATAGGCTGCGATATATAGCTTCCTAGGAACTTGAGATAAGGGATTGATTGGGGTGAGAGTATGTACATTTCTAGTACCTTTTCCAGATAGGCTTAACCCAGATGGGCCCCTGTGGCTCTTATTAAGCCTTAACACTTTATTGCTTTATGACTTTATAGCTATCGTCATCCGTCCATGGGCACCCTGGACGTTCCTGGTCGTTTCAAAAGCCTCTGGATAAAACAAACTCAATGCAGCATGTTTTATGTTGTGAAGCATTTATTGGAAATGCTACACCTTTTCGTGGAGAAGCAAATGAGTTCATTTTAGAACAGACCTTGGCAAATATATCTGGATTGGTGGGTTACATATGTGCTGGGTTACACCTGAATTGGTTAAAGGGATCAACACGTCGCAAACACCTGTTTGTCTTCATAAGTACAGCATGACATCATATCAAGTACAGCATGACTGGGATCTAGTTGGCTTCAGAACCAAATTGAAGCTGTTCCGTTCAGCTTTCTTTGATGTGTTTCAAAGACATGAAGTCTTTTTTAAAATATGAAAATGGAGAGTGGTCTGTTGCATCGCAGTGTATGCTTATCCACTTTGCTTGGTTATTTGCTAATATAGTTTAATTTCCTCAACTAGAGGCAACTGGTTGACAATGAGCGCTTACTTAGTCTAAACCAGGGAACGTTTTGCCAGCCAACTCGAGAGGACCGACGATGTGCACGCAACTTGGGAAAGTCGTCAGACCACATTCTCACTTGTGTGGCATGGTTTGGTGACTGAGAAAGTCACCACACGACATACGACGGGCGATGCCGTATCTCATCATGAACCTCTGACCGGTGACACTGTGTCTCCAGCTGTTCCGCGGGCGGGTGACCTGGCATCTCTCACTGACCCCAGGCGCGTGACCCTGTACCTCCCGCCGCTCCTCAGGATGCTGGAGCGGCTGTCGCCTGGCGGCCGGCGCGAGCCCGACGCCTGCAAGATGGGTGCTGTGTACCAGGCTGAGAACACTGTCGAGAGTGAGTGCGGACCATCCCGGACCAGGACTGAACAAATAGCATCCAGGGTCTGGATTTTGTCGCCCGGAACACTCCTCTCCGGAAGATTATCAACTGCTATTTCTTCCTGGCAGATCGAATCGTGCTGTTTGAAAATAACTGCAAGCTTATTGCGCTTTGTTGAAATGCCCAGAACTCACTGAAATGTACAATCCGATATGCACAAGAAGAAACCTATCTCCTCCAAATGGCATGGTCCAAAAATATCCTTTCCAGATTTAGTTGTCCGAAATATAACTTCAACCTGCCCCGGATGCTTTGTCCACCGCAGTGTGGATTCTCTGAACTAACTGTCTGCCATTGGTGCTTGGAGAAGCGTGTTGACCTTGTTATTCGGCAGAATAACCGTAGCCACTGTTCGGTGCGGATTATTTGTGCACGGTTAGTAAGTGCCAGTAAGTACGACGCTACAGTTAGTAAGTATTTCCACATTGTTTGCTGAGGTGTCCACGCTTGCCTGTGGAAACGCTTACATGCCAATGACAAGTTTTAGCTGATTGTTTTGTTTTGCCATCGTTATTTTGATGCCTGCTTCGATAGCCTAACAGTACGACGACGATGGCGGCTTCTTCCCAGATATTGACGCCGCAAGGGTCCGGATTTTGGAGGCGGGCGCAAGTTTGTTAGATTCTGCTGACAGCGGGGATGATGCCTCTGCTACTTCAGCTCTGCTGCGCGTTATACAGACAGAGGTAGCTGCACGAGGTTTTCATTTAGCCCGTGGTCTAAGTCAGGAATTTGGCGTGCATTGGACGAGTGTGGCGGGGTATTTTTATCGTCGATGCTCTCTAAAACTCGTATACCAAGCAGAGTGCAGTGCTACGCATGACAGCGTATGTCTTGTGTTACTTCATGCTAATATTTTGAGCAATAATGATGGGGTTTCTCATGAATACGAAAAACTCAGTGAAGGCGACCTACAAGGAGATCGGATCGCGAATGCCTTGCCAGTAGTGCATTGTGCAGGGGGCTATATTTCAACATCAGCACCTGGTGCCTGCCTATGGAGAAACGTTCAGAGTAATTGTTTCTGTATGTCTATCCAGCTTCTCCAGTATCGCGCCAGCACCAGCAGTAAATGCCGACAAGCCTGGGCGTGTGTGTGGCTGTACACCACTCGCTCCCTGTCCCCTCTGCAATATGCACGTAGATGGCGCTTTGTTCGGCCGTTCCGACCTGTACAGCAGTGCCGACCCGTTGCAGAGCGTGCGCATCGAGTCGGTGCTGCGGTCGCCCGCGCTGGCCGACAGTCGCCGCTTCCTGCTGCACCGGCGGCCGGACGGCACGGCTCCGCTCTGCCGCGAGCTGGTGCCGCCCGGCACCGAACTGGCGCCGCAGTCGTGGCCGGCGCCGGACGCGGTGACGGCGGCGGCGGCCGGCGTCGGCGCCGAGCTGGCGGCGCCCGCCGGCCGGCTGCCGGCCGTGCTGGCCGCATTGCGGGCCGGCGCCGACGCGGCGCTGGTCGCGGCCCGCCTCAGTCGCGCCGTCGTCCGTCTGCGCGAGGAGCGGCTCACGCAGACGCTGCGCGACGCCGCCCGACACCGCCGGGACGTCTGCTTCAGCCACGCCGTACGTCGTGTGGGGCTGATGCAGACTCGCTTACTCGTGTGGTACAAGCGCACGGAAGCTTGCCCGTGTGGTTCTGGCACGGTTCACTGGTTTAGTATTGGTGCTGCTCTCTGGTGTCATACCGGTACAGCACACGTGTACGTAGTACCGACATGGCTTTCCGGTGTGGTGTTGGTACTGCTCACTGGTGTGGCACTGGTACGGCTCACGTGTGTTGCGCTGGTATGGCTTGCTGGTGTGATGCTGGCACGGCTCGTGTGTAGTGCTGGTACAGCTCACTTCTGTAGTGCTGGCACGACCCACGTGTTGTACTAGTACGGTGTGACGCGCGTATAGTGCTAGTACAGCTCGCATGTGCACTTAGTTTAAACCAGAGAACGTACTATTACTGGTATGCGACAGTACTGGTATGATGTGCATGTGTGGTACTGGTACGGTTTCCATGTGTACTACTCGTGACCTGCGTTTGGGTTTTGGCTCGTATTTTCGACGTATAATTTATACTCTTCATACAGCGTGTCAAAATTTGTTTTCGATTGGTCGTCCGATGTGAATAAAAACATTCATTGCAGGCGATCAAAAATGTAAACAGAGTAACAAATTGCATGTGCAATGCGTGCATGAATTTCTGCTTCCTTAGTTGCATTTAGTTGTAGTAGTAGTTAGATATGGTGGTAAGTGATGGATCCAGGGGAGGATGCCATCCTGTGTCACCTGTCGCCAGGTGACGGTGGCTGTGTACTACCCTGTGTCACCTGTCGCCAGGTGACGGTGGCTGTGTACTACCCTGTGTCACCTGTCGACAGGTGACGGTGGCTGTGTACTACCCTGTGCCACCTGTCGACAGGATGACGGTGCCTGTAAGTACCCTGTGCCACCTGTCGACAGGTGACGGTGGCTGTGTACTACCCTGTGCCACCTGTCGACGGTGACGGCTGTGTACTGTGCCACCTGTCGACAGGTGACGGTGGCTGTGTACACCCTGTGCCACCTGTCGACAGGTGACGGTGGCTGTCACAGTGACCTACCCTGTGCCACCTGTCGACAGGTGACGGTGGCTGTGTACTACCCTGTGCCACCTGTCGACAGGTGACGGTGGCTGTGTACTACCCTGTGTCACCTGTCGACAGGTGACGGTGGCTGTGTACTACCCTGTGTCACCTGTCGACAGGTGACGGTGGCTGTGTACTACCCTGTGTCACCTGTCGACAGGTGACGGTGGCTGTGTACTACCCTGTGTCACCTGTCGACAGGTGACGGTGGCTGTGTACTACCCTGTGCCACCTGTCGACAGGTGACGGTGGCTGTGTACTACCCTGTGTCACCTGTCGACAGGTGACGGTGGCTGTGTAACTACCCTGTGCCACCTGTCGACAGGTGACGGTGGCTGTGTACTACCCTGTGCCACCTGTCGACAGGTGACGGTGGCTGTGTACTGCCCTGTGTCACCTGTCGACAGGTGACGGTGGCTGTGTACTACCCTGTGCCACCTGTCGACAGGTGACGGTGGCTGTGTACTACCCTGTGCCACCTGTCGACAGGTGACGGTGGCTGTGTACTACCCTGTGTCACCTGTCGACAGGTGACGGTGGCTGTGTACTACCCTGTGTCACCTGTCGACAGGTGACGGTGGCTGTGTACTACCCTGTGTCACCTGTCGACAGGTGACGGTGGCTGTGTACATACCCTGTGCCACCTGTCGACAGGTGACGGTGGCTGTGTACTACCCTGTGCCACCTGTCGACAGGTGACGGTGGCTGTGTACTACCCTGTGCTCCGTGCCACCTGTCGACAGGTGACGGTGGCTGTGTACTACCCTGTGCCACCTGTCGACAGGTGACGGTGGCTGTAATACGGGCACTACCCTGTGCCACCTGTCGACAGGTGACGGTTCTACCCTGTGCCACCTGTCGACAGGTGACGGTGGCTGTGTACTACCCTGTGTCACCTGTCGACAGGTGACGGTGGCTGTGTACTACCCTGTACCTTGTCACCTGTCGACAGGTGACGGTGGCTGTACTACCCTGTGCCACCTGTCGACAGGTGACGGTGGCTGTGTACTACCCTGTGCCACCTGTCGACAGGTGACGGTGGCTGTGTACTACCCTGTGTCACCTGTCGACAGGTGACGGTGGCTGTGTACTACCCTGTGTCCACCTGTCGACAGGTGACGGTGGCTGTGTACTACCCTGTGTCACCTGTCGACAGGTGACGGTGGCTGTGTACTACCCTGTGTCACCTGTCGACAGGTGACGGTGGCTGTGTACTACCCTGTGTCACCTGTCGACAGGTGACGGTGGCTGTGTCCTGTGCCACCTGTCGACAGGTGACGGTGGCTGTGTACTACCCTGTGCCACCTGTCGACAGGTGACGGTGGCTGTGTACTACCCTGTGCCACCTGTCGACAGGTGACGGTGGCTGTGTACTTACCCTGTGTCACCTGTCGACAGGTGACGGTGGCTGTGTACTACCCTGTGCCACCTGTCGACAGGTGACGGTGGCTGTGTACTACCCTGTGTCACCTGTCGACAGGTGACGGTGGCTGTGTACTACCCTGTGCCACCTGTCGACAGGTGACGGTGGCTGTGTACTACCCTGTGTCACCTGTCGACAGGTGACGGTGGCTGTGTACTACCCTGTGCCACCTGTCGACAGGTGACGGTGGCTGTGTACTACCCTAGGTACTACCCTGTGCCACCTGTCGACAGGTGACGGCGGCTGTGTACTACCCTGTGCCACCTGTCGACAGGTGACGGTGGCTGTGTACTACCCTGTGCCACCTGTCGACAGGTGACGGTGGCTGTGTACTACCCTGTGCCACCTGTCGACAGGTGACGGTGGCTGTGTACTACCCTGTGTCACCTGTCGACAGGTGACGGTGGCTGTGTACCCTGTGCCACCTGTCGACAGGTGACGGTGCTGTCACAGGTACTACCCTGTGCCACCTGTCGACAGGTGACGGTGGCTGTGTACTACCCTGTGCCACCTGTCGACAGGTGACGGTGGCTGTGTACTACCCTGTGCCACCTGTCGACAGGTGACGGTGGCTGTGTACTACCCTGTGCACCTGTCGACGGTACGGTTTTTCCCCCCCCTCCAGGTGACGGTGGCTGTGTACTACCCTGTGCCACCTGTCGACAGGTGACGGGGCTGTGTACTACCCTGTGCCACCCTTGCCACCTGTCGACAGGTGACGGTGGCTGTGTACTACCCTGTGCCACCTGTCGACAGGTGACGTGGCTTGTACTACCCTGTGCCACCTGTCGACAGGTGACGGTGGCTGTGTACTACCCTGTGCCACCTGTCGACAGGTGACGGCGGCTTTACTTAGTCTTGCTCGACAGGTGACGGCGGCTTACTACCCTGTGCCACCTGTCGACAGGTGACGGCGGCTGTGCACCTGTACAGGTACTACCCTGTGCCACCTGTCGACAGGTGACGTTGGCTGTGTACTGCCCTGTGCCACCTGTCGACAGGTGACGGTGGCTGTGTACTGCCCTGTGCCACCTGTCGACAGGTGACGGTGGCTGTGTACTGCCCTGTGCCACCTGTCGACAGGTGACGTTGGCTGTGTACTGCCCTGTGCCACCTGTCGACAGGTGACGGTGGCTGTGTACTACCCTGTGCCACCTGTCGACAGGTGACGGTGGCTGTGTACTGCCCTGTGTCACCTGTCGACAGGTGACGGCGGCTGTGTACTGCCCTGTGCCACCTGTCGACAGGTGACGGTGGCTGTGTACTGCCCTGTGTCACCTGTCGACAGGTGACGGTGGCTGTGTACTACCCTGTGCCACCTGTCGACAGGTGACTGCGGCGACGGTGGCGCTGATGTCTCGACTGTGGCGGCGTCACCCCCAGCCGGCACCGCTTTCCCTGTGGGCCGCCGTCGGTCCGCTGCTGCAGTTCGAGGGGCTGCTCTCCTACTACAGGTCAGTCGGACCAACAATCGGCTCACAGACTTCCAACACCCTCAGTGGGGCTGAGCAGCTCCACTGAGCAGCCCTACTGTGCTGCTCCACTGTGCTGCTCCATTGAGCTGCTCCACTGAGCTGCTCCACTGAGATGCTCCACTGAGCTGCTCCACTGAGCTGCTCCACTGAGCAGCCCCATTGAGCTGCTCTACTGAGCTGCTCCACTGAGCAGCTCCACTGAGCAGCTCCACTCAGCAGCCTCACTGAACAGCCCCATTGTAGCTGCCCCACTGAGCTGCCCCACTGAGCAGCCCCACTGAGCTGCTCCACTGAGCAGACCAGATGGCAAATGGCTGTGTCGGATTATGGCTGGTTGTGGGGTTGGACCGACCACCTAGAAAAGGCCAGTCTTGCCCTGGGCTAATAGACGCGACCCGTTAGTTTATGAGAGGCCGGGTATTTACCGGAGCCAGATACATATCTGTCTGCCGGTCTCTTTCTCTTTGCCTGTCTGCTCGTTTGTTTATCCACCGCACATATTATCTGCGTTTGTCTGTTGAAACAGACATGCCTACCTGTATGACATTTGTCCATTTGTCTTGCAGACATGAGGCGTGCATGGTGCAAGACATGGTGGTGGCTGTGCAAGACCTGGCTAGTGTAGAATTTGTATTACGCGCAGCGGAGGAAACTCGCGAGGTGAGGTCACCCCTCTGTATCACTTCTGAACTGTATATTGTGTTGGATAATGCTCTGTCAGCAGAGCATCGTGGCTTGAATCCCTGTCGTGGCGTTTCGTTTCAATGTACAGCAAATCGCTTGTGTGAATGCGAAGAGACGGCATGCCTTTCCTACGTGAGCGGTTATTGACCCGCCTGGCATGCCTTCAAACATGCTCGGAGGCTTGATGTAACCAATTGTGATAGTGCAACATTAACCAGGTGGCGTGACCTACTGTGACCGTGACCACGCATCTGGTCTGCCTGAGGTGGTACTGGAGGGAGGACGGGGCCGACTGAGGGTGCTGCTGCCTACACCCAGCGAGTTGCTGCTCGGCCGCTTTGCGCAGTCTGAGGTCAGGTGAGCCAGTTCTGGACCGATAGCCCCACGCACTTCTCAGCCCCGCAGCAGTCAGCCGTTGAAGCTGGTGACCGGCTCGGGGGCGACCGCCAGCTGAGCAGTTTCACCGACTGCCCTGCTGCACAAGAATCCCGATGACGGCCAGATCGAGCCATTGTGACCAGTTTCACCGTGCCATTGTAGCGACTGTTCTATGCGATTCGATCGCCTCGCTTCGCTGATGTCGAATGCACTAGATTTAAAGGATGTCTTGTCGTTTCCGAATGGGTACCGTGCTGCGCCTTGCTTGGAAGCACTGTTTGTGACGTACACTGAAGCGGTCTAATTCAGCCGGAAATTGGCCGCATGATCTCCACGTCAGTGACACCAGGATTTTCGAGCATCATATGTGCGATATCTGACTCCGGTGGTGACCGTAGATGCGAAACTCGCGGCTGCACAGCGGCGACAAGTTTAGCAGATCATACCAGACCGCACGGTCCGCCGTCCGGCTACACAGGCCGCCGTCCGGCTGTACAGTCCACCGTCCGGCTACACAGTCCGCCGTCCGGCTACACAGTCCGCCGTCCGTCTGCACAGTCAGTTCCCGGCTACATAGTCAGCCGTCCGGTAACACAGTCTGCCCCCGGCTACACAGTCCGTCCCCGGCTACACAGTCCGCCGTCCGGCTACACAGTCCGATCCCGGCTAAACAGTCCGATTCCGGCTACACAGTCCGTCCCCGGCTACATAGTCCGCCGTTCGGCTGCACAGTCCGCCGTCCGGTAACACAGTCTGCCCCCGGCTACACAGTCCGCCGTTCGGCTATGCAGTCCGCTGTCCGGCTACATAGTCCGCTGTCCGGCTACATAGTCCGCTGTCCGGCTACATAGTCCGCCGTTTGGCTGCACAGTCCGCCGTCCGGCTGCACAGTCCGCCGTCGGCTATACAGTCCGCCGTCCGGCTATACAGTCCGCCGTCCGGCCACACAGTCCGTCCTCGGCTACATAGTCCGCTGTTCGGCTGCACAGTCCGCCGTCCGGCTACACAGTCCGATCCCGGCTACAAAGTCCGCCGTCCGTCTGCACAGTCAGTTCCCGGCTACATAGTCCGCCGTTCGGCTGCACAGTCCGCCGTCCGGTAACACAGTCTGCCCCCGGTTACACAGTCCGCCGTCCCGCTACACAGTCCGCCGTCCGTGTACACAGTCCGCCGTCCGTGTACACAGTCCGATCCCGGCTATGCAGTCCGCCGTCCGGCTACACAGTCCGTCCCCGGCTACACAGTCCGCCGTCCGGCTACACAGTCCATGCCTGACCTTGCTGCGCGGCAGGTTCTACCCGTGCCCGATCTTCTTCAACGTGGGTATCAACGAGCAGGCGACGTTCGCCGAGTACGTGGCCGGCACGGGCCCGCAGCGCGCACTCAACGAGACCGGGTATCGCGGCCTGGCCGACTACGTCAACAGCGTCAGCGCGCGTCGGCTGCTGCCCGACGGCCCCGGTCAGTCTGGGGGAGTGGTCTCGCGGTGGGGTGCCCGTCCCCAACCGACACGTTGTCGGCTCCAGTCCCACCTGTCGCCGCTCTTCGCCCGCGACCAATCGGCGTGAGGTATTAGCGGCGCTATGCGACACAAGAACAGTCGACGCGTCGTAAAGCCAGTGAACACCGCCCCGGGCAGTCGATGTGGCCACGGGAAGGCACGTCCCGTGTGAAGTGACATCGTGCTTGTGAAGTGTTCGGCAATGCTAACGTCACTCGTCAGGCTGATTGTGCGCAGTGTATCTATGCGAATTTTTTTTCTTTTTCGAGCTGTGCCTCCTGCCACCACTTCCGTTGATCTGGCGTGTCCGACGTCGTTAGAATGCCGGGAAATTGATCCTTATCCTGTTGTTGAAGAGTGGGTTGTTGTTTATTGGGTGGTTCACCACGCACTTTATGCACATTCACGGCTAATGGCGTCGCCCACACTGTTTCGCCGGTGGGTCGCGGGATTGGAAGATGTCCCGAGCGGTACGGGTGTTGAACCCGGGACCTATGGTACCCGGAGCTCAACACCCTAGCCATTCGGCCATCCCCGTCGTCGTGAAGAGTGGGCCAAGTGGTGCAATGTCATTGCCAGTCGTGTTATCACGAGCTGCGACAGATGACGTTCCATCGCCCACATGGCGACACACGCTGATGGCCAGGTCGGCTTGGTTTCAGACGACGGCAGTCTGAGTGACCTGGTCGTGCAGCTGGGTCACGAGGTCGGCTCTGGCAGGGCCAAGAATGTGCTCGTGCTGCAGCTGGCCAGCCAGATCTGCCGCAGGGTGTCCGGTAGGTAGCAGCAGCGGGAAGGCTCTGAGCCGACTGCACGTCATGGCATTCTTGGACGAATGATGGCGAGATATCGCCAGTACGGGGGCACAGGATTGGGGCACAGGATGAGTGAGGGCAAGAGGCGAGATGTAGTAATACGGAGTCATGTGACAAGCGCAGTCACGGGGAGGGGTATGTGGGATAATTGCCGATGCGAGATCGGCTTTTGTGTTCCCATTGAGAAATAGAATGGGAAACTTCCCTCGTGACTGCACTTGTTCCCTCTAGCATTAGCACGTAGTCCCCCCCCCCCGGGACCACCGTGGCTGTGTTATGCGTGGCTCACGCGCTACAAGTGCATAATCAGCTATCGCGCCTTTGCCGGGATAAATATTGCGGACGGACCGCAGTGGCTCTCTCGTGACTACAGTTCGCTCTATCTTGTATAGGTCGGACGTATTACAGTTCGCTCTATCTTGTATAGGTCGGACGTATTACAGTTCGCTCTATTTTGTATAGGTCGGACGTATTACAGTTCGCTCTATCTTGTATAGGTCGGACGTATTACAGTTCGCTCTATTTTGTATAGGTCGGACGTATTACAGTTCGCTCTATCTTGTATAGGTCGGACGTATTACAGTTCGCTCTATTTTGTATAGGTCGGACGTATTACAGTTCGCTCTATTTTGTATAGGTCGGACGTATTACAGTTCGCTCTATCTTGTATAGGTCGGACGTATTACAGTTCGCTCTATTTTGTATAGGTCAGACGTATTTCACAGTCGTGTAGACTTCTTTTTGCGGAAGTGTTGTGGGGGCGGGGATCGCCGAGTGGTTCAGATGTTGGGCTCTGGGTGCGAAAGATCCCGGGTTCAGCACTCGCACCGCTCGGGACATTTCCCAATCCCGCGGTCCACCGGCGAAACAGTGTGGGCGGCGCCATTAGCCGTGAATATGCATAAAGTGCGTCGTGAACCATGCAATAAATAAACAAACAACAGGAAGTGTTGTATAATTATTGCGAAATTAAACAACTTTTGTCCTGAGACTCCCACTTACGGTTTGTAGCATACTTTACTATGTGTGGCTCAATAGGAAAAATTCAGCAGTTTTTTTTAGCACACTAACGTATTTACGCACAGGATAGGACGTCATACACGCCCATCGTCATATTTTGTGTTATGGTCACAGCACACATGTATTGTTTGTGAGCTTAGCACTACGGCACACGAGCCGAACAGCAACGCCCCTCAGCTTCTTTTCTTCCCATGCCCGATTTTACGCCCTACATCCCTTAATCCCGCCGATTTCTATACTAGGAATCCACTTTTTACTCCCAAGCTTACAGTCATCTCAGCGTTGATAGTACAAGAATAGCCACGAAAGGTTTGCTGACTGGATGTACTGTGCAGTGAAATAAATATAGGTATACAATTTGACGAGTCGTCTCCATAGGTGGTACGCGGCGCCATACGGCACTGTTAGAACAAGACACTTCTGGAGAACAAATAGTAAGAACACTTAGGGTAAATATTGCAATGAGAGCTGCTATAATCGACATTTAGCAGAGCAGGTCTAGTCTTGGCGAATGACACCATGCTTAAAGCGTAACGCTGTAACAGAAATACGCAGGCTTCAAAAGGGTGATGATCGGGTCTGGGCGCTAATTTGATTCCAGCTGGCACGGCGTATTGACGAGATTCGCCGCGTGCACGAAAATGTTCATCATCGCATCAATCAATGTCGCACCCACGGTGTCGGGACAGTTGTCGGTCATTACAGGATTTGGTCGCCCGCGGTATCGGGTCTGATGGTATGTTTAGGTCCCACTTTTTGCTATGTGCCACGTCAGGGCTCCGCTTCACCAGCTGCAAGTCGGCCAAGGACCCCGCTGTATCTGGGTGTAATGGTGTGTTTAGGCCCCGTTGTTTGTTGTGTCACGACTCTGTTGTTTGCCACGTCAGGGCTCCGCTTCACCAGCTGCAAGTCGGCCAAGGACCGCACGTCCATGTCGGTGACCTTGGAGCAGGCGAACGTGCTGACCTCTGAGCTCCGGCTCTCTTCTCCGGAGAGACAGCGGGCTCTCATTGTCATGCGCACGTGAGTGCTTCGTCTAGCCGTATCTGATCCAGATATGCCCTCACCATCATGCATAAACAATCATAATTGTTGTGAAGGCAGCAATGCGACAAAGAGAAGTGGCCATTGACTGCTATCTCCAGTGTATCTTCAGAAGAAGTACTGTTGATGATGCTAGTATTCCGAGCAGTTTTGCCGCTTGTGATATCCTGTTGTACCTGCGGCAACGTGCTGCTGGTTATTACCGACATCACCACCAGAAATGCTGCTGGCCATTTCTGACATCTCCAGTTGAAGTGTTGGTAGTGATTACCGACATCCCCAGCAGCCCAGCAGCGACGCTGCTGACGCCCCCTCCCCACATGCTCCCAGTTGCGGCACGCGACGGAAGAACGCGCAGAAGAACGTGGGCTCGCCGCGGTACTCGTTCCGCACGCTGCAGCTGCTGACGATGCCCGACGAGTACCGGCCGCCGGCCGGCACCTACGGCGCCGTCGCGTCCTAGCCGCGCCGTCGAGTTGTAGCCGCCCGGCTGCGCATCGGCTCCTCCAGCTCGGCTGTGCCACCAATTCCCCACCGTGTCGCTACTACTCACCGTCGCCGCCACACTGCCTCGCACGTGCTCGCTGACGCCTGCCGGGGAGCCGCCCGTGCCGCCGCTCCGCCTGGCTGTCTCCTCATCCAGCTGTCGGACCAGTCGTATCTCCTCATCTCTCCTAGCTGTCTGGTCAGTTGTCCCTTGTCTGATCGGTCGTGAGGCTGGAGCGACAGCGACCTCTGTGCCCGTATCTGCCCCGGTGTCCCCCATCTCTCCTAGCTGTCTGGTCAGTTGTCCCCCTGTCTGGCTGGCTGTGAGGGTGGTGCAACAGGACGACCCCTGCGATCAGGGCCCCGTTATGACGAGTTCCTGCTGAAGGAACGGGAAGTGTGGTTTGCCATAGACACGTGGAGGGTCGCACCGCTCGCTCGTACATAAGGTTCATTCCCTGCATGTCGGTGGCGCGTGCCGTGACGTGATGGTCATCGGCTGAACTGTGGCACCCTCCCCTCTTCACCCGCTGCGCACCGAGAGAACCGTAGTTGTGATGAGCACGACTGCTGTACAACACGAAGAGCGCCACAGATCAGGAGGCTCGTGGACAGAATGTGTATCATTTGTTGATGATAATCAGTGATGAGAAGCTTTTCATGGTAAGACGTCTGTGCTTTCTACGGATCAGTTAGACTGCTATAAAGTATGCGATATCACAGCATTTATCATAGCGTTGCAAGGCTACACAATAACTGTAGCAGCGTCTGCTCCTTCGTAGCCACGAGAGGCCGACACATGCCCGTTCACATGCAATTGCACGCCATGCTGTTATCTTAGAGGCTGCACTAGTTTGCAAATCTACAGGTAGATTTAAATTGCATCACATGTAATACAAAGCTTGACGCTTCGCCAAGAACTGCGTTCTGTGATATGCACCTCGCCCGGCGGGTAGGCGAGGTACACTAAACGGGTGGCATTGCTCTGATCTGCCCACGCAATCTTGCTTCAATGCATCAGTTGGGTGGGTGCCGACGACTGCAGTTTGAAGAGTCCTGGCGCCGTTGTGCGATGATGACACATGCGCTATCTCAGCTTTCATGACCTCATGTGGATGGTGACGTAACTGCATGGCTTCAGTGTACGGCGGAGACAACGGTTGTTGAACCGCTGCTGTCCTGCGATACCGACAATCACAGTACACCAGCCATGAGCCGGAACCGGGCTGTGCACGGGCTCCCCCAGGGGGCACGTGAGTCATATGCAAGACCAAGGTAGAGGTCCGGTCGGCCAGCTTTAATTATTTGGAATTCGAGACGTCAGGGGATTCCTGAGGAATTACTGGGACTTACCCCCTCCCCCAGCCGATGTTTGCAAGGACCAATCTATACTGACACCCGTTTGTGATGTGCAAGTAAATGGGCACAAGAGTCGTTTCACATGGAAGACACGTCCGTTGCTTTGTTGTGTCGATACTGAGAGGTCCATGAGAAGAATACACATTGTTATCTTGTTCAGACGGGTTGTTTGTTGCAAGTGTTATTCCCACTTGCTGAGGGAAGCGAAGCGTCGCATGTTGCATATTGCACAGAGCACTAGCGATCTAGGAGCGACATCCGCGAGATTGGGACGCGGAACCACCTCGACCCTTGAGTGAGTCGGACTAATTCTTTTTATGCAGTCTCTGGCGCATCATTCAACTGAGCGCAACGTCTCTGAATAGACATGGAAAGTATGTTGAGCAGGCGAGGATCATGCCATTTCACTAGCGAGGGACTGGAGAATTTCTGCGTTGCGGCGTATGATCGCCTCTGAGTAATGAACTAACAAGATATACACCCGCATGCACCTAAGCACTTTATACACGGTGATTTGTCTGTGTGACAGAACAGAGTTCCAAAGATCTCTCGAATAGAAAGCAGATTTGTAACATTCAGTCAAGAATATTGCGAACAGGTACATGCTTGCTCCATGCATGGGTCAGTTGGCATGCACAAATACCTGTTAGCCACGGAACGTGCATTTACAACAATGCAATCGCACACCTCTTGCTCATATCGTCCGGGACGTAAAGAACACCAGTCACCTGACCGCCAGTTATTCGCCTAAGCATTCACATTTCGTAGTCAGCCCTGGGGCGTCTTCAGAGACGGACCACAGTCGTCGTTCCCTCTGCAGACCTAAGGGGAGCGGAGCGGTGTCGTCTGTGTGACGTCATCTAGACCTAGACATACCACGGACTACCCCTGGCCGCGTGCAAACCGTCATGCCCCCACCTTGACCCAGCGGTAAGTAGAACGACACTCCCGTGCCAGCACCGCGTACCTCAGACGGCTGCGAGCCGTCGCACCTCCACCTTGACCCAGCGGTGAGTGCGACGATCCTCCCGTGCCAGCACCGCGTACCTCAGACGGTTGTCAGCCGTCACACCTCCACCTTGACACAGCGATGAGAGTGACTATCCTCCCACCGCGTACCTCAGACTGTTGCCAGCCGTCACACCTCCACCTTGACCCAGCGGTGAGTGCGACGATCCTCCCGTGCCAGCACCGCGTACCCCAGACGGTTGTCAGCCGTCACACCTCCACCTTGACCCAGCGATGAGAGTGACGATCCTCCCACCGCGTACCTCAGACTGTTGCCAGCCGTCACACCTCCACCTTGACCCAGCGGTGAGTGTGACGATCTTCCCGCGCCAGCACCGTGTACCTCAGACTGTTGAGCCCGTCCACGGCTGCGCGGCCGACGGCGCCCGCCAGCAGGTGCAAGCGGTCGCCGCTGGGCGTCTGGCGCGCGTGCGACACCATCGTGAACCGACTGACGCGCGGGTCGGGCCGCGTCAGCGCCTCGCCGACGGCCGCTAGCCGGCCGGCGAAGTCGTCGTCCTCGGCGCCCCAGCCGAAGTAGAGGTTGCTGTAGCCGTTGACGCGGCGGAACGTGTCGGCGGGCACGGCCAGCACGCCGCCGGCCAGCGTCGCGTATGGCAGCTGGTAGCGCATTGTGCTGACGCGCGCCGACAGGTGGCGCGGCCGGCGCGAGCACGCGTACACGTTGGCCGCGTCCTCGGCCAGCAGGTCGACGTCGTGGAAGACGACGCAGTCGGCGCCCGTCTCGGCCGCCGCCTCGGCGAAGCCCACGTTCAGCAGCTTGCCGCGGTTGAACGGGAACCGGTGCGTCTGCTCGATCACGTAGATGCGGTAGTCGAGTCGTTGCGCACGCAGCAGCGGGTGCAGGTGTCGCAGCAGCAGGCGCAGCTGGGCGGCGCGCGCGCGGTACGGCACCACCACGGCGACGCGGTAGCGCGGCGTGCAGTGGCGCGGAGCGGTCACGGCCAGCGCGGCCAGCTGGTCGTCGGCGACGGGGCTCAGATCAACGGCCACCGGCCACGGCTGAGTGCGCGGCGGCGGGCACGCCGGCAGCGCCCCTGGCGGCGGCGGTGGCACACTCTCCAGCAGCTCGGCCGCCAGCTGGTCGGCCGGGATGTAGTCGTAGTAGAGCGTGCAGAACCGCCACGGCGCGTTGGCGACGGCGAACACAGTCAACAGCGCGCACAATGCCGCAAGCTGCCGGCGACTGCCCACAAAGCGACGCCAGACACGCTGGTAGGTGTGGAGGTGCATGGACAAATCGTGGAGTGACGCACTGCTACCTACGTAGGCGATAGACCAATTTTGGATTTTTACTTCTCAGTCTTGGACTAGGAGTGTACAATTCTAGGGTTTGCTACAATCTGGAAAAGTATAATATCCAGAAACCCTATATAATGGAGTGCATAAGTTTCTCTAAACAATAGTGAATAAATAACATGCCTACATAATAGTGTATACTTCTAGCAAAACTAAAAAATACCTTGTTTCACTCGTCCATGCATTAAGAGTGCATAGTTCCCTTCAGATCGTAGTGAGTGCTGTGAAAGGAAGTGCATAATTTCAACTTACTATCCTTAAGGAGTTGATCAGCCACAAACGTCTTGATTTGGAATTACCAGCACCAGGCACTAAGCAGTATCACCAATTGGCACATGAACACCTTCAAGTCATCTGCAAGTATTTCAGATATCATAAAGACCACACTTTATCCCACAAAGTGCCACCGCGGTCCTTCCACTTGAGACCAACACTGCATCAAACAATGGAGGAGCCTTAGCACACCAAAGCCAGCACAGATCTGGGAGAAGCAATGACAGTGCGCAATATAGAAGGCGAACGACTCCCCGCTAGCTGACTCGAGCCCCGACATCAAGACCTGCCGGGGCAAGGAACAGGTTTTAGTAGATCAGCTCAAACAAGCCACGGCGGCAGCTCGGTACGACCACCGAGAACAGCGAAACACGCACAAACCACGTTGATGTGAACCACAAACACAAAACACGCACAAACCAGCAGCTGACGTGGGAGAAGCACATATCCTCCATCATCCGGAAGTGCACCGCCATGATCGTGTCCCTCTTCAAATTCCGGCAGCACTTCACCCCTGAAGTCCTGAAGCTCCTCGTCCAAGTCCATGTGTTCCCCCATATCCTTTACTGCCTTTCCGTATGGGGTGGGGCGGATGCGTGCCGCATGAAGCGAGTGCAGAAGTGCATAAACTTCGCGGCTAGGCTGGTCACTGGAAGACGGAAGCGCGACCACATCTCGTCCTCTCTGCGCGAGTTGGGCTGGGATAGGATTGAGGAGATGGTGCGACACCGTGACCTGTGCAACGCACACAAAGCCATACACGGCGCGAACTGCCCATCTGCCATCAGGGAAATGTTTGTTGAACGCTCGGCTGTGTCGGAGAGAAGCACGCGTGCTACCGATGCTGGGGCACTTCACCTGCAACGATGTAGGTTAGCAGCCACCCAGCGGGGCGGGGCTTCTCCTACCGCTCCACTCTCCAGTGGAATGCGCTTCCCGGTCTAGCACGCGACACAATTAGCCGTGCTACCTTCGTGCGTGCTATCAGCCTCAACCATACAACTAGGTAGCTAGGTGACCTGCGTGAAGAACCGTACCAGAGTCGCAATGCTTGTCTGTATTGGATGTCATGAGCAACTGAATGAATTTCTAGTCGGTATTTTTACGAATCTGCACCATCCGTAAATTGTAATGTGATTTTATCCTTTATCTTTTACAATTTTATCTAACGTGATGGCAGGAATGTGATCAATTGACTAGGTATTTCGTAAGTTCCACAATGTGGCAGTGCCTTAATAAATGACTTTGAAATGACTTTGTTGATGTTAGCCGACCCCAGCTCCGACAGTAGTATCTGTTGGCCGGTATCAGATTAGATTATCTGGGCGCCGGTATTAGATGAGGTATCCGAGCTGTCCGCACGGCCGCCGGGAGCAGCGAGAGACACACGTAACCCCACAAACGCTCCAAAACGAACGAGCCGCCACTTACATTCCGCACACTCACCGAAACATCCAGGTTGTAAGGTGTAAATGTTTGTGCTTTGGCAGTGCAGCAGCCCCCAGATGCGTGTCTGCGCGGCCACCGGGAACAGCCAGACACGCAGGCAACTCCACCATTGCACCCAGCTCCGACGTCAGTACCTGTCGTGGGCAGGACACAGGTATTAGATTAGGTATCCCTGCTGTCTGCACGGTCGCCGATAGCAGCGAAACACGCACAAAAACACACCAGCGCACAAACCACGTTGATCTTAGCTAACACAAACTCTGAGGAAATGAGTGACCTCATTGTCTTAATGACATCCAGAAACATCCAATTCAAACATTTTTTACAAGCATTAAAAGAATACTTTAAAGGATAATAATAACCCAGAATAAGATTTAAATTTGTGAATATATGCGAATAATATATTTGCTGTTCACATGGACACTGCACTCAGCTCTATGAGCTGAATGCATGGCTGACAGATGACATTAGTACTATGGTTAAATTAGAGAGGAATATGGTTAAAGCTTTTTACAGGACAAATGTAAATGAAAGGAACTCATCAATAGGCATTATCCATATACATTTGCACTTTTATCATTAGTTCACTTTTTTGGCATCACCCCCTCCCCCACTCCACTCTATAAAACATCAATTTCAGGACACTTGCAGGACAGGACAAGACAAGTGCCATTTTTGCTCTTTTTTTTACTACATGCTATAAGTAAGATTTGCATCCTTAAAGGCATGCATGGTTTTGCCAGCTGGTAAAGGCAGCAGATTCACTATGGACATGATTGCCATCATCAAGCAATCAACACAGGTCATAGAAAGGATCTCATCAAAGGGTATTAACCATATACATTTGCACTTTTATCATCAGTTCACTTTTTTGGCATCACCCCTCCCCACTTCACTCTACAAAACATCAATTCCAGGACACTGTTGATTTATCTGCCATACTTTACAGACTGGCCCATAGGGAGAGGAACTGGGGGCATGTCCCCAATAAGTATGTAGCACCCATTCAACTGGAAAAAGGCATTATAATATAATGTTCAAATGCACCAATAACTGAACAAGTGTTCCAGCCAATGGCACCCATGTACTCTTCAGGGTGGAAATAGTATCCTTTTGGTGAAAAATGGTGCCCCATATGGAGAAGTGGTGCTCTACCTACAGGATGCTGAAGTGCACCCTCACTCAACAACTTCCTTCAGCCAATGATGACATCAGTGCCTATTGCCTAGCTTACCCCTGGTACCAGGCATTTTTGGGGGTAAATTCATACTTTAAGGCATCTTATGAATTCCTAGAATTTATCATTCCAATACAATGTTTACAAATGAAACTGAGACAATGGGATGTCAACAAAGGTTTTTCCACTAATTTTCAACAACCACTAATTTTCTGTGCAAATGTTTACTATTCAGTTGGTGAGCAAAATGACTCCAAAAAGGGTCTTTGAGTTAGGGAACATAAAAGCAATGTATAAAAAATCATAAAAATGTTACATAAACTAACCTAACCTAATTCAAAATCGTAGATGGGATTTAGAGTAACTGTCACGAGAAATCTCTATCGGAGATTTAATACATGGCGGTCGGTTTTCCAAAGTTGTCGAGAAATGTTTGTCTGTGTGTGTGTGTGTGTGTGTGTGTGTGTGTGTGTGTGTGTATGTGTATGTGTATGTGTGTGTGTCTGTGTGTCTGTGTCTGTGTGTGTGTGTCTGTGTCTGTGTGTGTGTGTGTGTGTGTGTGTGTGTGTGTGTGTGTGTGTGTGTGTGTGTGTGTGTGTGTGCCGCTTCGACGCATGCTGTGCCAAAACGGCCGGACGGATTTCGCTCAAACTTTCACACGTGATGCGCCGTTACGGGGGACAGACTATGGCAGTGGTTTCGGGTTGCGCGTGTCACGTGGGCAAGTGCCACGTGCCGTCAACTGGGGTCATGTCGAAATCAGTTAGCCAGGGCCACAGCATATACCACAGGTCGCACGAATATGAAACTTTGTGGAATAGGGAACCGCGTGCTTTTGTGGTCGGCGGTCGCGTGCGCCGTACCGTGCGACCGTCAGGCGCGTTTATCTGTTTTCAGTGCAGCACCTCCAAGCTGAGAGCGGTGCGTACTAGAGCTATCAAATTTGGTGGACGGATAGCCCGTCACATGGGCTATCCGGCAATGTACAATTTGTAGAGGTGGGCGAAGCGTAGCGCGTGCCATGCGCTCAGATTCGAGCGACACCTCCACTCCTGTTTAACATGGAGTTGGGGCTCTTTCAGACTAAAAACGTGACCGCCACATATTGGCGCCCGGCTCGACTCACATCGCAGCGAACAAGGGATGTGTCACACCCGTGAAAGCCCACAGTTTTGGCTTTGGTTTGGTTTAGTTAGGTTAGTTTAGGCTAGGTTAGGCTAAGGGTGCGTTCTTTGTCTCCTTCATTCCGCGGAATCCGTGGACTGTGACGTAGAATATTTCGTGGACTGCAGCCACGGAACGTTCTGTGAAATTTCGCGCCGGATTACTTATGTGAGCCATTTGTGTCGCTGTTCACAAACCTTCCTACTAATTCGTATGATTAGCATTCATTGCATGCTGTTACATTAAAGCAATGTGGTTGAATCACTTGTTGGCAACACCAGTAATTATACAAAGCTCCGAACTATGATCTTATTGTTATTGGTCACTGATGCCTAATTTAATGCTCATGGTGTCAACAATAAAAAGGATAAAAATGCGAAACTATTCTGAGATGGCTCGTGTTCTAGGTAGATGAATGTCAGACATGTCCAGGCCAGGCTATGACAGGCATGTCAAGGGCAGGGATGAAATTTGCATTGGTCATTGCACAGTGAACATGCCGACAGCGGACCGACGTCGTTCCGCTATCTGGACGCCAGTGGCCCGCTGTCGGCTGATAAGTGGAATGTCCGCCAAGCCGATATGCAGCCGAAACCCAGCCAACGTGGGACCGCTGTCAGGCTGCTGTCAGGACGCTTGGGGCCCGCTGTCGGCTGGGTAGTGGGATGTCTGACAACGGCCCGACGTCAGCCAGCCGCTATTGATATGCAGAATTCAACCCGACATATGTTGATATTCCAGATCAGTATGCCGATGTCGGGCCGAGAGCGGTCCGATGTCGGCATACCGTTTACGAGATGTCGAGCTCGCCCCGACACGTGCGGACAGCAGGTCAACATCGGCATGTTTACTGGGTGGAGATGCAAATAATCGGAAAAAGAAGTTTCTGAAGGTAGTGTCTAGCTTACTGCTGTTTCACCTCAAAAGTTGAAAATTTGACCACACTGCAACGGAAAACCCTCGCCGGTGGGAACATGGCATTTATTAGTGACATCTTCGCACAATATAGCCCAATCGTAACCCACTCTACAACTTTACTTGCGAATTTGCAATGTCTTCCTTGGCCCGCACATCACTTCCAATGTGCGTCGCCATCTTGGAAGAAACCGCACAGAACGGGGCTGGACAGCTTTTTTCAGTCCGCGCGTTCCCCGGGGAATCCACGAAATCTGGCCGCGGAATTCGTGCGGAATGGACAAAGAACGACAGATGACGTCAGAGTCCACGGAATTCCTGGACGGAACGTGACAAAGAACGCGGCCTAAACTAGGCTAGGCTAGGCTAGGCTAGGCTAGGTTAGGTTAGGTTAGGTTAGGTTAGTGTAGATTTGCCAATTTTGGGTGAACTCAGTTCAAACCCGATGGAGAGCGTAATGGCTTGAATCGATTTTGAACACACCAACATGGTAGTGGGGTTGGTGTGCATCTAGTTAAAATCGTAGATGCGATTTAGAGTGACTATGTCACTAGAAATCTCTATCGGAGATTTAATACATGGCGGTCGGTTTTCTACAGTTGTCGAGAAATGTTTGTCTGTCTGTGTGTGTGTGTGTGTGTGTGTGTGTGTGTGTGTGTGTGTGTGTGTGCGTGGGCCGCTTCGACACGTGCTGTGCCAAAACGGCCGGGCGGATTTCGCTCAAACTTTCACACGTGATGCGCCGATACGGGGGACAGACTATGGCTGTGGTTTCGGGTTGCGCGTGTCACGTGGGCACATCCCACGTGCCGTCAACTGGGGTCATGTCGAGATCAGTTAGCCAGGGCCACAGCATATACCACAGGTCGCACGAATGTGAAACTTTGTGGAAACACGCGCCCCATAGGGAACTGCGTGCTTTTGTGGTCGGCGGTCGCGTGCGCCGTACCGTGCGACCGCCAGGCGCGTGCATCTGTTTTGAGTTTGGCACCTCCAAGCCGAGAGCGCCGCACACTAGAGCTATCAAATTCGGTGGACTGATAGCCTGTCACATGGGCTATCCAGCAATGTACAATTTGTAGGGGTGGGCGAAGCGTAGCGCGTGCCATGCGCTCATATTTGAGCAACATCTCCACTCCTGTTTAACATGAGGCTGCGACTTATCCCACGAAAAACGCGACGCCCACAGTGTTGGCTACCCATTGGGCACAATTTCGGTGTGATCGAGTCAATGTGCTGCACGTGAGCGACACCGATGTGGTGGGAGAATGGGTTGCGCCGAATCGGCTTAGGTTTGGTTAGGTTTAGTTAGGTTAGTTTAGGGTTAGGCTAGGTTAGACTAAGCTAGGCTAGGCTAGGTTAGGTTAGTGATTTGCCAATTTTGGGTGAACTCAGTTCAAACCCGATGGAGAGCGTAATGGCTTGAATCAATTTTGAACACACCAACAAGGGACGAGTGGTCTAGGGGTAAGATGCTCGTCTCACAATCGAAACATTGGGGTTGAGTCACCTGTCGTCTCTTCGCCGCGACCAATCGGCGTGAGAGATTGGCGACGCTGTATGACTCAACAGTCGACGTGTCGCAGAACCAATAACCAACCGAACACACCAACATGGTAGTGGGGTTGGTGTGCATCTAGTACCTACCTTGGAGACAAAAAGACAAATTCAAATACCCATTTTCTTTAAATTTCCTAAGTAGAAGCATAGCCCACCCTAACATAACATACTTTTGAAGAGAAGCAAGTTCTAAAAAATATTTTTTAAAAGAAAAAATTGAGAAATTTGCCAACTAAAAAAACCCACTGACCTACCCACAATGCACAATAAACAACAAGCTTGTTTCCACTGACAGTTCTCTTGGTAATCTTTTACTTTCAACCACAACATTGTTTGCACTAGAAATTTACCAAAATAGGTATGCCTCACATAGGTAGGGGATGTTAGCCTATTCAAATATACAACTGAATATGGATGCCATGCTTTGATGATGTCACAAATGTCGGGACTGACCTGATCTACACGTGCATTAACCTAGTACTGCGTTATACTGACTGTATTCTTTCGGTGTGATTCCAGGTTAAATCCAGGAGCATTCAGCTTGTATGCTTAATATAATTATACCACTGAATATCGTTTGATCATGCTCCTGGATTAATAACTACCAACGACAGTCAAGAGTCGACCAGCCCAGAACATGTATCAAGCAACCCTCAAGTGTGAGGCGGTCGGCTGCGGGGAAATAAAGATGGCTGCTGGCCTTCCAACATGCATTGCCCTGATACAACTTCATCAGACGAACGTACACGAGTCGAGCGTGCGCCAGAGGCCCCCGAAAATCAACCGCCCATCCCTACAGCAAGGCGTCGGGGAAGACGACTGGGTGGGCTTCACTCGGCGATGGGGGGTGTTCAGTAATGGCACTGACATGGCCCCTGCGCAGGTCACCGTCCAGTTGCTTGCATGTTGCGAGCCGGTGCTAGAGACAGCTCTATTCCGTGAGGACCCCGACATCGCCAGCAAGAGCGCAGAGGACGTCATGAACGCCATGAAGCGACTGGCAGTCCTCAACGTAGCACTCAGTGCCCGACGAGCCACACGACTCAACGCCAACCAGGAAGGAGGGGAACATGTGCGCCAATATGTAGCACGTTTCCGCGGCCTGGCGCACGTGTGCCAGTGGACTAAGACGGCCCAGTGCAGCTCCGCAGTGTGTACCGGCATATTGAGTGTGGACTACACAGACGAAATCGTCCGGATGGCGCTGTTGAACGGTCTGGCGGATGACGAGATAAGAAAAGAAATACTCGGGACCGAGGATATAGATCGCAAAACCCTCGGGGAAAACTGTCGCACTGGTGGACAGCAAGACAGCAAGGAAACACGGACCATGTCAACAGACGGTCCACGCGTGGCGGCAAACCCACAAGCCACCGCAAGGCCACGAAGAACAAGAGAAACTGAAGAGAAACTGAAGAGAAAATTCAGATGCAGGTGCGGCTGCCTCACACCTCAGTTCGGCAGGATAAGAGGAAAGTTGAAGGAGTTCACAACGTGCCTGGAATGCTGGAAGAAGTCAAATCACAGACATCGCGTACCGACCTCTTGCCGACTCCGACCGCGGATCAGATGGTGGCAACATAATAGAGCATGGTTGAAGCCATGCTCCATTATGTTGCCGCTATCGAGACTGAACCCAGTGGCGCGCCCCCCTCGGTGAACAGCGTGAGTCGGGGCCATGGGGGATTCATCTCCATCACGGATCACTACGTGTTCGACGGTACGCGCGGGTGGCGGGCGTGTGAGGCCCGTCCGCACCCGACGTCCGAGCTGAAGGTTGAGATTGACGGCGGAGCCTACACCAAGTTGGGGCTCCCTAGTTCACCCCGAAGATCGGCCAGCGTCACTGCCGTCGCCGACTCAGGCGCGCAGACGAGCCTGATGGGACTGCCCGTCCTACACAAGCTGGGGCTGCGCAGGGAGCACCTGACTCGTTCACCGAGCGCATCCTCGCCGCGAACAGTGAGGAGATCAACGTGTTGGGCGCCGTGTTCCTGAAGCTGTCTGGGTGCGACTCGCAGGGCCGGCTGTTCGTGACGTCAGCAATGGTCTACGTCGCCAACTCCACGAACCATTTCTACTTAAGCAGGACGGCGCTGACGCAGCTCGGTGTGTTGGGACCGGAGTTCCCGAAGGTTGGCGCGCCAGTAGCAGCTACTGCGAGCTCGTTTGATCGGGAAACACTCTGTCACACCCGGTTGGCGGCGGGCGGATGCCTGCTCCGCACTGCACCGCCCGGTCGCCCTGAGTCTGCCCGTCAAAACTTCGCCGGATAACTCGGACTGCATGAAAGCCTGGCTGTTGAGGAGGTATGCGTCGTCGGCATTCAACACGTGCCCACACCAGCCACTCCCCGCGATGACTGGGCCCCCCATGGAGGTCAGGGTCGATCCCGGCGTGCAGCCGGTCGTGACGAGGAGACCCCAAACGTGCCAGTGCACTGGCAAGAGTGTCGCAGCAGCTCGAGAGGGACGTAGCTCTGGGCGTCATCGAGCGCGTGCCACCAAACACGCCTGTGACCTGGCTGCACAGCATGGTGCTGACACCCAAGCCAGACGGCATCCCTCGTCGCACCGTCGATCTGCAGCCACTGAACCGCCACAGCGTACGCGAGACGCACCACACCGTCCCGCCCGCCAAACAGGCCAGAGCCATCCCGCCGGGACCTTCAAGACCGGCACGGATGCCTGGAACGGGTTCCACTCCACCGAGATCAGGCCTGAAGATTGGCATAAGACCACATTCCTGACGGAGCAGGGCAGGTTCCGCTACCGGCGTGCCCCCATGGGATTCCTCGCATCCCAGGACGCCTACACGGAGCAATACGACGCGATCATCGCGGACGTGCCCAGGAAGTCGAAGTGCGTCGACGACACCATCATGCGGGATAAGGACCTGTCGGTGCACTGGTGGCGCGTCGTCTACTACCTCGAGCTGGTGGGAAAGAACGGTGTGGTACTGAACCCTGCCAAGTTCCAATTATCGTCGCTCGATGCTCACTTCGCGGGGTTCCGGGTCACGGCAACAGAAGTAAAGCCCCTGGCCCAAATACCTGGACGCCATCGCCACATTACCGACACCCACCAACGTCATCGACATACGGGCATGGTTCGGCCTCGTGAATCAGGTGTCGCACTACGGCAGAACCACCGAACTGATGACACCATTCAGGCCCCTGCTGAGTCCGAAGGTCGGATTTCGGTGGGGCCCAGACCTGGACGAGGCCTTCCGGAAATCCAAGGCGGCCATCGGGGAGATCGAAGAGGGAGTCGAGATATTCGACCCTTGCCGCCGGAGTTGCATCAGCCCTGACTGGTCCACCACTGGCGTGGGGTACTGACTCCACCAGAAGCATTGCGATTGTGCCTCGCTGACCCCCGGTTGCTGTTGCAATGGATGGCAAGCGACGCTGGCCGGCTCATGCTTCCTGAGAGACGCGGAAAAGCGCTACGCTCCAGTCGAAGGAGAGACCCTGGCGGTGGCTTGGGCCCTGGAAGACAGTCGCTTCTTCACGATGGGCTGCCGTGACTTGATCATCGCGAGGGACCACAAGCCGCTAGTGAAGATTCTCGGAGACCGGACACTTGACGACATCCAAAACCTAGGGCTTTTCCGATTGAAGCAACGGACGCTGATGTGGTGGTACCAGATCGTACACGTGCCCGGCAAGGATATCCCGGCGGCGGACGCGGCATCAAGATACCCATCAGCCACGACCCAGTTCGACAGCAGGACCAGCCGGGACACCCTGGTTGGTTATTGGTTTTTACGACACGTCGACCATTGAGTCATGTAGCGTCGCCAATCTCTCACGCCGATTGGTCGCGGGCGAAGAGTAGCGACAGGTGAGACCAGCGTGGGAAAAGTGGTTCGCTGACCTGGAGTCGGAGAATAAAAAAATTGTCTCGGAGCCCTCCAAAAAAAGAAGATATTCCTGTCCATGGAGTCGGAGAATAAAAAAATTGGCCTGACCCCCCCAAAAAAAAATGTTGTGCCATTCATATCATGCACCCACCACCTTAGGCCTGACGTTA
Organism: Ashinkailepas kermadecensis; assembly: GCA_034440615.1. Taxonomy (NCBI): domain Eukaryota; kingdom Metazoa; phylum Arthropoda; class Thecostraca; family Neolepadidae; genus Ashinkailepas; species Ashinkailepas kermadecensis. Next base: position 79,783 of record JAOTOM010002886.1, on the reverse strand, counting down.
AAATATGCAGTTATGGATGCCTCGCCCCCAAACAGTATATAAACTTACACCCCTTTACTGGACCCTAAGTCACTTCAATCACGCCCACTTAATTCACCCGCACTTACTAGGTTTTTCTCCGGAAAGCCCTCAAAACTTTGTCTCAACCCGGGTATACACAACCAATCGAGACAAAGATCTTCGTACAAAGGGAAGGGGACGAAGCAACGAGGCGATACGCGCGGTCAAAGCGTGGTCGCTGTGTAAACATGACTGCAGTATTTACACAATTTCAAGACCGCTGCTTGACCTCAATTCCTGTCGCCTTTAATAGGATTTCATACGTCAATACGGTATTACCTTTTTCCTTCAGTTATGTGGGAATCAGTACACTGAAGATATATGTTCATGATCGTGAAATTACGTTGTCTTTATCCTAGATCAAAACATGAATCGGGCGAGACGGTCCAAATAATTTGTTAATTCTCCTACTCTAGTACGGATATTGTGCGCCTTACGGCGACGGATCCAAGGGTGGTCGTATCAAATGACAGATTTTCGTAACTATTTTAAATGACGTCTAATTGTGGCCATAAATAGCCCGGAGAACGTTTCAACTCCGTACATGCTCAGTTACTGCAGTTGCTGAAGTGATAAAACTACTATTCAGTTTTTTTTTTTTTTTTTTTTTTTTGGATTTGGGGTTTATTTTAAAAAAAATTAAACTTATTTTTTTTTTTTTTTTTTTTTTTTTTTTTTTTTAAAAAATTTTTTTTTTTTCATTTATGTAATTTGGTGGTTTTTTTTTTTTTTTTTTTTTTTTTTTTTTATTTTTTTTTTTTTTTTTTTAAAAAAAAAAAATAATAAAAAATTTTTTGTGGGTTTTAATTTTTTTTTTCCGGGGTTTCTCCGTTTGGAAGGGGGGGGGGGAAGGGGCCTCGGGTGGTGTTCTATAGCCTTGCCTCGGGTCCGATATGCGAACATTTGACGTCATTGTATATATTTCGAGTTCCAACTATGTTGGCAAGATATGGCAGCAAATTATGGCAGCAATACGAGAGGTTTTGTAATGGAGTTTTTTTATGGTGTAATGCCAGTATCTCCCGGAATTATCAAGAAGAATCGTGGTAATTTCCAATCTTTCCTTCTAAAGTGTCATTTCGACAGAATTCTGAAGACATACGAAAAACTAATCCCTCATATCTTTGTTATTCATAATGAGACGAGATTGGCGCAAGCCGAATGACGATTCATCTGGGTTACAGTACTTGCGCTTGGCCGCCGTCCTGCCAGTGTGAAAATATCCTGGAGAGTAATAGGCTGAGGTAATAACTAGCTCAGAAATTTACATTATTTTGTTCTCTATTACTTTTATGCTATGTTGATGCTTTTGTTTCGTTCGGATTTGTGGGCATCGTGCACACCAACGATTGACCTGAGTAGGCCCCCCCCAGAGTTCGGCCTTGATTGGGGCCCAAACTGGGCCAGGACATAGTTTGTAACTGTGCGATCCGTAGCTATCTGATATAACCAAGGGCTCCACCACAAATGTGTGGGATTTTGCAGCCACATTTCCTTGCACCTTCAATATCAGTTCTTCCAGGCAAAATAAATGTATAGGTATAGCCAGAGTTGAATGTATTTATTCCAAGCATATTTGCTGATTCATACACACATGCAATAGGTCACATGCATAATATGCAATAGGTTTGACACATGCACAATGCAATCCAAACAACCACCACAAACTTGTAGGCATTCTGATATAACATGATATGCTTCCTGGGCAATTGACTGCAATCTGCATTTCATGCCTTATGGCCTGCTATGCCATGCTCTTCTGTTCTGTTGTCCAGGCTTCTAATTTGTATGATGGACTAGAAACTGCAACTGCATTGTTGGAGCTGGACTGAGATCCTGTAAACAAAATGTCATCCATTATTGGCACGTTTCATTCGGAGAATAAAAAAGTTCAACATTTGCAGTCACAATCCTGGAGAATAAAATGTCCTTAGGTCTCCATACTCCAGGAGAAGCCCAAAATTCCCACCCTGGGTGAGACTCGAACCCACAACCTTTCGATTGTGAGACGAGCATCTTACCCCTAGACCACTCGTCCCCCCGGGACACCCTGGCCGCCTTCCGCGTCTGGGCGGACGCCGACGACGACCTGGAGATTACCGTCGTCGCCGCGGCGAAATCCTCCACGGGCGCACTCGGGGCGGTAACATGGGAGCGTGTTAAAGATAGCACACACAGGGATGGTGTCATCCAGCTGCTCGCCCAGCTTATCCAATCCGGGTTTCCACCATCTCGCGACAACGTACCCGAAGCTCTTCAACCGTTCTGGCAGTACCGGGACAGACTGTCGACAGTAGATGAGGTCATCATGATGGACGATAGAGTCCTGGTGCCACAAAATCTACGAAACGAAGTGCTGCGCGCGCTCCACGCGGCACACCAGGGCGTGAACAAGATGGTGCGTAGGGCGCAGTCTTCTGGCCGGGCATCTCCAAGGACATAGAGAGCGCGCGCTCCACATGCCACGACTGCTGGAGAATGTCGCCCTCCCAGCCGCACATGCCGCCGGTTCAGCCATCTGTACCCACGAGACCCTTCCAGGCCATAGCCGCTGACTTCTGTGTGTTGCGCGGCATCGGATACTTGGTCGTGGTGGACCGCTTCAGCGGCTGGCCACACATCGTCGCCTCTCTGTCCGGCGCACAGGGTTCGGCAGGGCCATAATAAACTACTTCGCCACCTTCGGCGTGCCTGAGGAGCTGAGCACGGACCATGGGCCCGAGTTCACAGCGAAGGAGACGGTCGCCCTCCTGCAGTGCTGGGGCGTGCGACATCGTTTGCCATCCGCTTACCACTCGCAATCAAACGGGAGAGCGGAGGTTGCCGTCAAGTCTATGAAACTCCTTCTGACGTCGCAGACAGACGCACATGGAGGAATCGACACGGAGGCTGTGGCGGCCGGCTTGTTGCAGTTTCGCAACACTCCAGATCTCGAGACCGGCATGTCACCAGCACAAATCATCTTCGGCAGGAATCTGCGTGACCTGCCCATCGCACCGAAGACGCAGGTGTTCGCCAGCACCGCGGTCCATCCCGTCTGGCGCGAGACGTGGGTGCGCCAAGCAGAGGCGCTCAGGCTGAGGTTCGCCAAGCAGGCGGACGACCTCGGACACCACGCGCATCCGCTAGCACCGCTGATGCCAGGCGTCACAGTGCTGCTGCAAAACCAGACTCCAAGCGCTGGGATAGAACCGGCGTAGTGGTGGAGGCCAAACCTCACGACCAGTACCTCATCAAGGTACACGGTTCGGGGCGAGTGACTCTGCGTAACAGGCGGTACCTAAGACCCATCCAAAGTCTGGCCCGCGCCGACCGCTATCAGCCTCTCTCACAGCTGCCGCAGGCTGCCCAGTGGACGGGCCCCAACCCCGGTGCCGACGGTCCGCCTGCGCCCGACCACGAGCAGACCGTCACACCCGCGACGCCTGCTGCCGCGCGACGGTGCGCGTCACCCGCAGACGTGACGCCCAGGACGGCACTGACACACCGAGATGCGCCCGCCACGCCGCCCACAGCCGCCGACGTTCCGTCACCTCGACTGCGTCCGCACCGGGAGCCTCCGCCCGTGTCCTCGCCCACGAGGCCTCGGCGACAACGGAGACCACCGGCTTACTTGAAGGACTATGTGACGGAGTAATCTACCGATCGACGTCCGATCGACGTACGGGGATGGTCTGCGGTGGCGACCTGTTTGATCAATCATAAGCGGCGCGATCGGCGTTGAGTGACGTGACGTGGTCACTGGTGGTCCATGCGTCAGGCGCAGACGTACCCGGTTCGTATTAGAGTTTTCAAGTAGAAAACTGGGGAGGATGTTGGGACTGGCCTGACCTACACGTGCATTAACCTAGTTCTGCGTTATACTGACTATTCTTTCGGTGTGATTCCAGGTTAAATCCAGGAGCATTCAGTTTGTGTGCTTAATATAATTATACAACTGAATATCGTTTGATCAACAAAGTCACAGAGATACGACTTATTTGTGCAGCCATAAAAGGGAAGGTAGGTATTAGGTGCAACATTATATACAAGTCATGGAAGCATCAAACCACCAAGAAACCATCACTTTAGGCTATCAGTACCTGTTCCAATAGATCCATGGATCATATTCTGATGTTATTTCCACATGGGGATACCAACAAGTGCATGACAGCAGCAAGCAAAAGAGAAGGATTTACAATAGTAGGTATGTATGCACATCAGGGCAGCGTCAAACCACCATGAAACCATCACAATGGATCTAGATATCAGTACCTCTTCCAACAGATCCAGAGATCATATTCTAATGGTATTTCCACATGAGAATACCAAAAAGTCATGATGGTTGCAAGTAAAAGAGAAGGATTTACATTACATATACGTTATGGCAGTGTCAAACCACCGCGGCCGCGGTTGCCATGGAATGCGGGTTTGTTTGTTTACATTCCGAGCTCAGCTGATTTTGTGATCAAGGGTTTATGGAATTGAATGATGACATATTATTTCCAAAGCAATGTAATATTTTACATAGTTTGGTCTCATTTGTTTTAATTATTCTTTATATTATTAATTTGACGTATGTTATCACTGAATCACCATTTGAAAAATATCACATCATTTTGGAATATGTAGGTTTTTATCATGGATGATGTACGCCTGGATTGGAAACTCCGCGTCGGCGCCTTTGATCTGCGCTTTCAGCGGCACCAATCTGCCACCTAGCGGAGGGTAAGTAAAAACACGGAAACGCGGCCAGTTTTAGGCCGTGCGCCTAGGGGAGTTCGGGGTACGCATTTCGTATTGGATTTTTCCCAATTGATTCAGCCACTCCAGGAGGATTGCATCTGCCTTTCATGATACATAATTGATCAAGGAACCTTACCATTCTTTCCTTATTGACTTATTTTGCTCCGTTCCGAAGTTGTGATGCGAAGTGAATGCATCTGTGAGAGGGAGCCCATTTCGCCGAAAGAGTCGGCCCACCGATGTTGATTTCTTAAAAGGATCGGAGGGGCAAAGTACATGAAGGCAATAGGCAGGCCAAAATGAATAGGGGGGGGGTCACATTCCATAGGCTCCCATGTTAGAAGTTGAAATTATTGCGGGTGGGGGGAAGCACGCATTGAGGAGGCAGTTTCACCCTCAAAGATAAGAATCAGCGGTTCTGCTTTCGCCCTCACCCTCCTTGCTCTCTAGATTTGTGGCTGATATTTTCCAGGGGAGTGGTTTACACAACTGAATAGGAGAGTACAAACTTCGGCGTACCCACCAATCCGCAGATGATTGGGCGGAAGTTCCATGGAGGGTACAAGCCCCCTCCCCCGACATCACACCACTGAAATATTTATGATTTTGCCAAGGAGGCGTCATTTCTCCGGAGGGGCGGCTCTTGGTCCAAAACATTTGGACGGGGTACACTCCGATCTCCCAGAGGGGCACCATTTGTTTTTGTCTGAGGAGTGCCTTTCGCCGAAAAATTAGCGGCGTGCGTACGGACTCCAGAGGACTGCCGTTCCCAGGCCGAGGAGCGCGTTGCGCTGAGACATTCGAGGGAGGGAGTACACTGGAGCCTCCAAGGGAGGTGTCCTTCAGGTCATAAGGGGCGCCACTTTCGCTTTCTCCCCCTGGATCAGTCCTTGCAACATACCCTAGCTGGCAACGCCACTACCTCTCGCCGACATGTGCTACCACTGGCCAGTCGTTCGACTCAGGGGTGTTGTTTTACATACCTTTGAGGGGAACTGCCACCTCAATGTTTCCTTAACCCACCCCCGCAATTATTTCAACTTCTAACATGGGAGCCAATGGAATGTGCCCCCCCCCCCCCCCCCCCCCCCTCCCCCAAAAAAAAAAAATTTATTTTGGTCTGCACATTGCCTTCATGTACTTTGCCCCGTCCAATCATTTCAAGATGAAGATGAAGATTGAGAGATAAGATATAAATATTCAAGATAAAGATCATCAAGATGTCAACATCGGTGGGCCGACCCTTGGGGCGAGGTGGGCTCCCTCTCACAAATGTCTTCACTTCGCACAACTTCTGAACGGAGCGTAACAAATCAATAAGGAAAGGACGGTTAGGTTCCTTGATCAATTCTGTATCATGAAAGGCTGATTCAATCCTCCTTGGATGGTTGAATCAATTGGAAAAAATGCCAATACGAAATGCGTACCCTGAACTCCCATAGGCGCGCGGCCTAAAACCGGCCGCGTTTCCGTGTTTTTACTTACCCTCCGCTAGGTGGGCTGATACGCAAACAGCTGTTGGCTGCCAATCCAGGCGTACATGATCCATGGTTTTATCACTGAAAGGCATTGGGTCTGTTCCCGTGGCTCCACCAGAAGGAACTCAGTGGAGGTCAGTTGCGGCCTGGATCCGCCGGGCTCCCTGGGCCCGAGGCGCTTTTCTGCACGACGTTAGTTCTTCATCTCAACTTGCTCGGCCTCGTTGATCGGGTTCGAGTCGGATTTTAGTCGGCGCCGGGAGAGCGGCGGGACTTCTGGGCACTTGTGGCTGATCCGGACGGGAAAGTAACATCTTCCCCTTAGGCCGAATGACGTAGGGTTAGTTATTTGTGTTTTAGGGCGCTTGAATGACGTAGATCAAGGGCCACGAAAATATGTTTTTTTTTGTTATCTGCATCTGTTACCAGGGTGGGAACTAAGGCACTTCTTAAGAGATTATATATCTGAAAACATTTTTGCACTCCGGGTTCATACTGGATAGGATGGGCTTCACATGTACTCCGACACAAATGTGGGAACAAAGATATCAATAAAAACAAACACAGAACGACACCAAAAAAAAACCCGCTGGTTATTCCACGTATGGTCACCACTGAAACTAACCACTTTTTGTAGCAGTCAGCAACCGGACCACAGCTTCACACACTCCTATCAATCTCAACCACCGGCATTGCCACATTTCCCAGTTATCTGGCCTCGGCTGGATGCGCATAGCTGCTGAAGAGTCATGGCGCAGCATGTGCGCCCGCTCCCACGCACAATGGTAGGTTGTGGCCTTCAAACACGTGCAGTTGTTGAACCAGCGGGCGGTCTCGCTAACCCGGGGATTGGGTGTTTCCTGTTAGATGTTGTCCAATACATCAGGGGACAACTAGTCAACTGTACAGTGTCATATCACGGACATGCTGCCCAATACATCAGGGGACAACTAGTCAACTGTACAGTGTCATATAATTATTTCATCAGGAACACTTCATCAGGAACACATAGAGAATTAAGTACTATTCGCTCGCACCTGACCAGAGCCCGCTGACTACTCCGCTGTGCCATATTTTTTGGCGCGTCTGACTGCTTGTCACGGCAGTTTTTTATTTTTCATTTTCGTGGGGCGACACCCGTCGCTCTTTTTCTCATTTCGTTCTCTTGTGGGGTGACACCCGTCACCCCACTCGGTTTATTTACATCGTCGTAGTATTTCCGTTCCCTTTGTTCTGCGTGTTTATTTAGGTTTCGTTCAGTAGGGTTTTTTCCCCGTGATGGGGAAAAAAGAGGAAAAAGGAAAATGATCCCAGCTCGCCACAGGACTCCGAGTCTGAGTTTTCCCCCGCTGACCACACCAGATGACCATTGCGCGACCCCGGACTTGGCCCCTGACGCCCAACCTCTCGACACAACCATTGATGACCCAAGCCGGACAATTCCCCTTGATGACGCCATGGAAGCCCTTTGCGCCTCGCCGACCCCTGCTCGTTCAAAGACCACGAACCCGTAACGCAATCCGGACCAAACCATCACGATCCACGCCACTGACCAACGCCCGACCCAGACCACGCCCTTCCAACCTGAACCAATCCAACCTATCGAACCCTACCTCGACAGTGCTGGCTCGTACATTGTCGTCAAGCCTGTCGAGGAGTCCGTTTCCTTTCGCCGTATCAACGTTTTCTGGCCGACTAAACAACTCCTTGCCATCTGCTCCCTAGCCAATCCCGACATTGAAGCCCCTGCGAACGGAACCTTGGTCATTAAAACCCAACCCCGAGCCCAAACCAAAGCCCTCCTTCGTACCACCACATTTTGTGGTAAATCCGTCACAGTTTCTCTCCATTCCAACCGCAATACCACCAAGGGCACCATCTTCGCGCCTGAGCTCCGCTTCATGTCTGAGGCAGATATTCAGGCGGAGCTCGGGCCGGAGGGGGTGACCCACATCCGCCGCATCACCTACTTCAAAGACGGCCAGAAACGTGATACGAGCCTCCTTGTCATTACCTTCAATTCTACCACTCTTCTCAAGACATTCCTCGCCCGCTACATCCGATACCAAGTCCGTGCCTTTATTCCAAATCCTCTCCGCTGTTTTAATTGCCACAGCTTCGGCCATGGCAGTAAAACATGCCGCCAACCAGCCCGCTGCTCCAAGTGTGGCGAACCACCTCATCCTGACTCCACGTGCTCCAAACCGACCCACTGCCTCAACTGCAATACACCTGACCACCTGACCACATCACCACTATGTCCAGTCTGGCGCAAAGAGAAAGAGGTTTGCGCCGTCAAGGCCACAACCGGGTGTCATATCCCCAGGCCCGACGGTCTGTCGAGGCCACCTCCCCTCGACCAAAACTTACGCCCAGGCGGCCACCGTTGCTCCCTCCACCCATCGCATCAACACCACTTCTACTTCTATTCAAACTGACATGATTCCCGGATTAGCTCCACTAAAAAAACTCACACCACTGACCACACCGACACAAACCACCCTGGCTCCCAACACACAAACCACTCCGGCTCCCAACAAACGGACCACTCCAGGGAGGAGTGGTCCGTGGGTGCGCCGGCGCTGGACATGCAGGGCTCGATCGGCTGGCCCCGCAGCCACTCCGCTGCGGGAGCAAATTCTCGTTCCCCGTCAGCGGGCCGCCGATCGAGCCCTGCATGTCCAGCGCCGGCCGGCACCCACGTGACCCGACCAACTTCCAGCCGGCGGACATGCCCCGCGGCAGTGACCGGTCGCCGTGACCTTGCCAAGGTCACCGGCCGGCCGGACGGCTCGGGCGGAATCACCGCCGCCGTCCGCACCCAACCCACGTGTCCGCCAGACTTACAATCATGGCTCCGACATGCACCGAAAGGTGCCGACAAATATTAATGTTCACAAATGTCCATAATTCTACAATGGAACTGCCGTAGTTTAATCTCGAAATGGGCAGAAATGAAAGCATGCTTTAGTTTACTCACTCCCATTCTCATCGCACTTCAGGAAACATGGTTCTTACCCACCGATCCATATAATTTCAACATCTTTAGTTACTCGCTCTACCGTCACGACGAGGTCCGTAAAACACACCGCAGTGGCGGTACAGCGCTTTACATAAACAATGATTACACACATACACAAATTACACTCAATTCACCTTTACAAGCAGTAGCTTGTACTAGCTTGTACTAACACATCTTAGACAGACACAATTTAGTATTACTCAACACCGGTGAGCCAACATTTTTCCACCTCGGTCACAATACAGAAACTGCCATTGACTTAACAATTTGTTCTCCAGCCCTGGCCAACGATTTTGATTGGACAATAGACACAGACATTCATGATAGCGATCACTACCCCATTAAATTAGTACCGACCATTTCAAGAACTGCCGATACCACACCAAGGTTTATTCCTCGCTGGAAACGTTCGAAGGCCGATTGGACCAAATTTCAGGAGTTTTCGTCGTTACAGTATATCCCGGACATTTATCCAGTACAAAACATTCATTTAATTACCAACACACTTTTACAAGCAGCGTCTGCAACAATTCCACTCACAAAACCTATCCCAAAACGAACCCCAGTTCCCTGGTGGTCCATAGAAGTTTCCCAAGCAATAGCCGCTAGAAAACGAGCATTTAGAAAATATTTACGCCAACCCGACCAACAAAATTTAATCAACCCGGAACCATGAACGTGCAAGAACACGCTGCATTATACGTAACGCTAGGCGCCGTTCACGGGCAAATTACCTGCAGCAACTCTCTTTCGACACACCGTTAAGCAAAATATGGGGATTAATCCGCCGTTTGAGCGGACGATCCCCATTTAGAACACTACCGGCCCTCAAACTTCACAATATCATCATTACCGAACCCCAAGCAATTGACCGTTCAACCTGCCACCAGATGGCAGGACAAAAATGTAAAGATGGCGGCTACATTCGAGATAAACAATACGCGTACCCTATTGCGTGATACTGTCTGAGCTTGCTTTAGAGGAACACATATGGATGCTAATGTACCAAAAGTATCAATTGTGCAAATATCAGAGTATATCGGCGATAAAAAGCGTTGTGCCATTGAGGGGGAAGCCGTACTAGATGCAGGACACATTATCTCTTGTGGTACGATTGGGAAAGAACCGGGCAAGGTTACGGTGCAGGCACTCTGCATAAAATCCAGCCACCTACGCGAGAAGCCCCATGAGCTACATGCTGTGGTGGAGTGTGGGAGATTCAATTACAAATTATGTACAAATTACAAATTATATTAATTAAGTATACGAATTATGATGGTGGATACCAATGTTGTGTGACCACTAGCAGGTCAATCAAAATATTACTGTTGCATAGCATTGCTTTTTTTGGTTGGTGTTGTCCTAGCAATACCACAAGTTCATGAGCTTCCAGCCCCATCATCATGGGTTAGGTTATGAATGTACTTTTCAAGTTCATCACAGGTCTTCTCCTGTAGAGCAGCTCCAGCATTGGGCTGGCTGATCAAAACCTACCTTCCAGACGGACAGTTTCTGATAATGTACTAGACTGAGTTGGGTGCCCCACCCAGTTATATTGATTTTTTTTTCAACTACACAATACAAATTTGAATGATTTTCCACTCCCTTGTTCTTGTGCTGCATATTTTGTATAGATACTTCCTAATCACAACACTGTTGTCATTAAAAAAAAACATGCAGCCAAGTTTCATGTGCATTCACTGGTGGTGTATTGTGAAAATGATATTGATGTTTGCCCTGTGTTTTGAACTGAATTTCACCCTTATGTGGATCTACACTGCTAAGTTTCCACTGGGAACTTAGGCAAAAAAGTATGAGAATCTGGATGATATATCAGTAATGCAGCATCCAGGGACTTGTGCAAATTTCAGTGTAATGAAGCATCAGTCAGCAGTGTGCAAATATACTGGTGCTGGTGCACATCATCAAGGCGTCTGTCATGCTTTTCATTCGGGCAGACACCCAAGCCTCAGAAACATTTTAGAACACTGACATAAAGAGGCCTTGACAAGGCATATCAGCACCAATGCATATTTGTAAGCTGATGCAGACAATGCATTAGGAGGCAGATCTACCAATTGTATTATGGCAGGGGGCACTTTTTGAGGAGAGGATTCATGTATCCAGAGGGAGCACCTTTTCTACCTTTCAGGGATTTTCTCAGCAGAGAAACACTTTGAGTGGGGGTGCGTGCACTCAAGCATCCTGAGGGGCAGCCCTTTTCACTCAAAGAGAGACCGTATGTCTGGTGTGGCTGTGGCACACATGGCCCAAGGATCCACCACTATAATGCATATTTGTGCACTGATGAGTACCAAGGAGCACCAATGCTCATTAATGGCTGATGCCTTGGTGTGCACCAATTTTCTGTTCTGGTCATCCTTCATATCCAGAAGTTACTTCCTCGTTTCTTTCTGCTAAATTCGCTTGCATGCCTTTCCAATCTGACCTGTTGTTGAAAAAGAAGTGCACAGCAGCAATTGTTGTTCAACATGTTTGTGAGTAATACAATATATAAAGCATATGTAGGGTCTACAATTGTTTGAAATTTCGGTAAACCACATCCGTTATCTGATGGTCTTCTTTTGGATATAAAGACCAGCATGTGATTCCCCAAAGAAATGGAAGAAGTTTCTAGGGAAGCTTCAACAAGTCCAGTCCATATATTTGTTCTCCAATATGTGCTCAGGGGCTTCTTCTATATAAATACCAAATAACTTTTAACACATCCCTAATGTGCACATGATTTACATACCAACAATGCCTCAAGGTTGTTTAATTCTAGCTTCTGCATTACATGCTAAATTGTACATGTAGATAGGCAATTTATAATTATGTGTATGAAAGCAATATGGTTGAATTACATGCTGGGAACACCAATAATTATATGAAGCCTTCACCCATACATACATACCAGAAAGGATATAATCATTCTTCTTGAAGTGCTTGCTGCATACCTTCATGTGCCTTGATGCTTTCTTGCCCATTTTTAGAATGTTGTGCCACTTTTTCGAGAGTAATTTATCTCTCGGGAAGCGATGGAGCTGACTTCAGGTTCCCTCCTGTGTAATGATTTGCATTGTGGAACACAACAATACGCATTGGACTTGCTCACCTTATCCACTTGATCCATTATGTTCACAACTTTGCAAGAACCCTCACACCCTGAAACTTCAAGGACCTGAAATAGTATGCGTAACCTCAGTGCTAGCCATTTCCATGTATGCCACTCTGACTTGTTTGTATTCTTGTTTCTAAATTGTTTCTGGTAGCGCGCCACATTTGTCACACTTTTATCTGCCAACAGTAGTTCAACGTGTCTGCCAACAGGTGGCAACCCTTTCGCCTTGAACGGTCAATAGTAAACACCATAGCGGATACCATTGCCCACCATAGCTCCGACGAAAACTACAGACCGGATTTCATAGAAAATGCACTGCACACTTTTACCTCGATCCCGCACAATTTGATTCTGATAACACAGATATATATAATTCTCCTTTTCAAATTTCAGAACTCGATGCAGCCATTTCCTCCGCCGGCAATACTTCAGTAGGGCCCGACAACTTACATTATTCTTTTTTCAGACATTTACCGGATCACACCAAACATTGCATTTTGCACACATTTAATTCACTATGGACAACTCATGCCTTCCCCGAAACTTGGAAAGAATCTTTCATTATGCCCATCCCAAAACCAGGCAAGGACCATAGTAACCCAACAAATTTTCGACCCATTGCACTCACCAGTTGTTTAGGAAAATTGTTTGAACGCATAGTTATCAAAAGACTGACCTAGCACCTGGAAGCAAATTCTCTTATATCTCCCTTTCAACGTGGTTTTCGGCGAGGACGCAGCACAATAGATTATCTCATTCGGTTATAAACAGACATCCGCCTAGGTTACAAACAACATGAACACACTGTCGCAGTATTTTTAGACATAAGCAAAGCGGACGATATGGTTTTCAAACCCGCATTACTCTCCAAAATTCAACAACTCGGTATAAAAGGACATTTAGCACATTATTTAGTAGGTTTTTTTTTATCTGGTTCTCGTCGATTCCACATCAGGTGCCGGTCAGCTATTTCCGATCCAGATTATCTTCAGAACGGCCTACTACAGGGAAGTTTTCTTTCACCAGTATTATTTAACATTATCATTAATGATCTTTTCGATGACATGCCTGCCAATATATCATATTCTCTATTTGCAGACGATAGCGCAATTTGGTGCTCCGGCAATAATTATGAACATTGTTTAATTCGCTTGCAAAACACACTTGACAGAATACACGAATGGTCCCTGAAGTATGGATTCATTTTTTAGCCCCAAAATCTGCAACACTGATATTTAGTAAATCGACACCCTGCCCAAACCCAAATACACCGCTTCACCTCGGGAACAATCACATACCTTTTGTAAATTCAGTCAAATTTCTTGGTATTATTTTTGATCGTAGGCTATCTATGCATAAACACATTAAACACGTCCAGACGAAATGTTTTCATCGACTCAATTTATTTCGCTGTATTACTTCTTCCTCATTCGGAGCCGACCGCCATATGCTTTTACATCTCTACAAATCATTAGTTCTTCCCATCATAGAATATGGGTCGGTAGTTTATGCTGGTGGCAGTACCTCCGCTTTGACACTTTTGGACAACATACAAAATAAATTTATTCGCATTGCACTCGGTACAATGACTACTTCTCCCATAATTTCTCTACAAACCGAATCAGGAATTCCACCATTAGCTCTAAGAAGAATGGAACAAACACTTAGGTATGCCGCAAAAATTTAGTTTAAAGAACACCACCCCTCAGACGCATCCTTACAAATTCTCCCAAACTTACACTACAACTATTTAGGTCCAGCCGAAAAGCGAACCGGTCTTACCATAGCTTCACGCGTCAAAACATTTTCTACACAACTTCAATATAATATTCCACAAATTACTTTTCTTCCTCAACCTACTACATCACCGTGGCAGATAGCCGAACGGCACATATTTTATCTAACCACCACCCCAAAGTCGCAACTTTGTCCAGAATATGCCAAACAAAAATTCCACCAGCTTCGGTCTCGATATCGTCCTGTTCCCTTTATCTTTACTGACGGATCTAAGGATTAGGACTGACGGATCTAAGGACACCACAGGAAACGCAATTGTTTCGGTTACACACACAACACAACATCGCCTACCAAACGGAACTTCCATTTTCATTGCCGAACTACACGCCATTCTGATTGCCCTTCGTTATATTCGTAATCGTTTCCTTTATCACCCCATGCGCAGCGTCGTTATTTGTTCTGACTCAAAATCTGTTCTTCAATCACTTTCTTCACTTTCTTTTTCGCACCATTGCCATATTTCCATCTATGACACACTCCAAACACGCCCATGATGGGCGTGTTTGGACCCTCACAGGAACAGGAACAGGAACAGGAATTTGGACACAGGAAACGGACCCTCACGCTCATGATGGGCGTGAGGGTCCGTTTCCTGTGGGTGCCCAGCCACTGCGGCATCCCAGGAAACGAAGAAACCGACAAATTAGCAAAAGAAGCATTACAACTTCCAAATGTTACAGAAATTCCACCATATTTTGACGGCATTAAATCATCAATACAACAGATAATTCGACATTTTTGGACACAAAACACAAACCATACATAATTACGAATCATCAAATCTACTGTTGAACCATGGGCATCATCTTTTCAAAAAAACCGACACGAAGAAAAAGTCCTATCACGTTAACGCATCGGCCATACTTTTCTTGCCCATCGATATATCTACACGACTTCACCTCGACCTTCATGCCCATCATGCAACACCCATCTTACAGTCACACATATACTCCTACACTGTCAACAATACCATGGCCCGCGAAGAACACTTACCGACTACTGCCGAACACACAACATTCCATTTTCTTTACCCACGCTGCTGGGAGATGAACACCCTTTTCTAATCAAATTACTTTTTATCTTTCTCCGACAAACCAACCTGTTCCAGGACTGATAAATTGACTTTCATAGCCCTATAATTTTTTTCCGGGGCAAGAAATGGCATCAGGAGACCGAAGTGCCTGTACCAATAAACTGTTAAACCGCTGAATAAATGTCCCATCTCGTGTCTCTGGGATCATCTCTCTGGAGGTCGACCACGCTTAGGTGGAGGTGCCGAATCAAATAGCACACTTCATGGGTGTCAATTGGCGACAGTACCTCCCTGGCTTCAGACTAACCATCATTACCTTTCCTCCATTACCTGAACACTACCACGGTACCTCTCATCCATTACCTGCCATCACCATGGCACCTTTTCTCCCTGGTTGCTTTCCCAGATCCTACGCCTGCTAGACGCTACAGTGGATACGGCAGGATTTATGTGAAGGATTCTGCAGGATTCATGCAATGATCCTGCAGGATTTATGTGAAGGATCCCGCAGGACTTATGTGCAGGATCTGATAGAATTTATATGAAGGATCCTGTAGGATTTATCTGCAGAATCCTGGAGGACAGTCCTTGATCTGGCAGGATTTATGTGAAGGATCATGCAGGACAGTTCTGAATCTGACAGGATCTATGTGAAGGATCCTGTAGGATTTATATGCAGGACCCTGCAGGATTTACGTGCAGGTTCCTGCAGGATTTATGTGCAGGTTTCTGCATGATTTATGTGCAGGCTCCTGCAGGATTTATGTGCAGGATCCTGTAGTATCCTTGTATCAATTTCTCACACAGAATCCTGCACGATCCCTCGAGAGGCACAATTTTGTCATGCACAATTGTGCAGGACAGTCCTGTAGGATTTTTCCACTAGTGTAGCCTCAACTAACCTCCACTGAGTTCCTTCTGATGGAGCCACGGGAACAGACCCAATGGGAGACACACCTGGAAAGTTTTGATTAGCGACCGGAAGGGGGCAGCATTGTGACGCCGGACAAAACCCAGTGGCGCACCTCGCGTGTCGATTGCCGCAGCGTTGGTTAGCATTGGAGTTTCCGTGTTGCTGACTAGAAGGATTCCGAAAAGACAAAATTATCATGGTACCTATCAGGGATAGACAATGGAAGGATAGGGTGGAGACGAGGAAGGATAGTGGCCATGTTGAAGCAGGAGCTATCTCTCCGCGGAGCTACAACTACGAGGAAGAAGAAAGACCGTGTCGAGAGATAAGAAGCACATATGTAGTCACCTTATAAGCCACATGATTGATGGGAGTGAATCCATAGAAAATGACCTGGTCTTTCTCATTCAGTTGGTCGCTCTGCACACTCATTATCATTCTAGCGCATCAAAATCGGCTTTTTGGTTTTCATCCTAACCATTATTGTGATGTGCGAACTTAGATCAACTTTCCGTATTTTGATGGTTAATTTCATGAGCACTTACCGACCTTAATAGCTACATGACCTACCTTCCTACCTACCTACTCGAGCACACTGAAAGGGCGCCTTTTCCTCTGAGAGGGGCGCCTCTTGTTGAACAATGATATGGGGATGCACTCGAGCTTTCTCGGAGTGAAAGGCTCTTTCCGGCCGAAGGTGCGCCAATTTCCATGGGGGCGCATGCCTTCAGTGCCACTCCTGTATCTGCCCCTGCCTCCAAGTACTTTCGCAGTGGCGCCCCTCCGAAGAAATGGCGCCCCTTCAGACAAGTACCCCCATGACAATTCCTGAATCCGGCCCTGGCAGGAGTCCCCGGCGCTGGCAGGGCCCCGCGCTGCGGACGTTAAAATGCTGTTTTGAACATTAGTTTCGCACATCATCCTTTTCCCGGGGCTACAACATGGTGTATGGCCCATCAGCCGATGCCCAATCTTCATAACGGGGAATAGTTACATCCGATATATTTTTGGCTACATGTGTGATAAAACACCTTTTTTTTATTACCCGTGACTTGTGCTATAACGACTACTTTGCCTATTTCGCACGCACGTACCTACTTGGGGAGTGACGACGCATACGTATTTTACCATATATGACATGCAGGACAGAGGAAACAGAGAGACATCACAAATGGATAGTTCTTAGAACGGCTACAGAGAACCGCAAAATAGTACAGAAGCAGCAAAATTTACCCGTGCAGTGCATTTAGTACATGATAAACTAAAGCCACCTTAATTCGGTGATATCAGCGAATCAGACAGCCAGACAGAGAGTGGTGCACATTTGATGCCTTCTGTACTTACCTATTGTTATTCCCGCCTTCTCGATCGCAGAAACCACGCTTGGTCGCATGTGGCCAGGTTTTGTTCCCAGCACTGCCTTTTCCCCTGCCCATGTGCACCGGATTCTTTTCCTAGAGAGTTGTACAGTCTCACACCTTAGCAGAAGCAACTGTGCGTCCGTGATAATACTGGCAGCAAGTGTGCACCTGCAAAGATTTCGTTTCACGTTGGTGATGAGGGGCCACATTCCTTATCGACATTTGTTTTGCTAGTTGAGTTTAGAAACACTACGAGCCATGGATCGATATCCCTTTTACATAGCTCACGAGGGCTGTTTCATTCCGCCCCATGTATACTAGTAGGGCACTGGTACTGGCAACGGGGCTAAGGTTACAGGGCTGTAATATGATCGGCTACAGGGGTGTGATATGGTCACACGCATGCATTTGTACATCTTGGTGTTGTAGTCTGTAGTGGGAGACCGCCGCAGATGGCAAATGACGGTGGCGTTCCCAAATACTTCCGAGTTGTGTGTTATGTTCATATTATTAAAGGCAGATGCGTTGTATTTTATGTATTTTCTTCATGAGGGGATTTTGCAACAGCATCACACCTTCATATTCTCATGACAAGTCACTAGAATGTGAAGGTCAGAAACGGTCTCATTTGATTTAGATTGTCAGATATAGCCATATTTACCACGTATTCTTCCACATACATTTTCTCAGGCAGCGTTCACCTTACGTATTTACACTGGTTGTTAAAGCAGTGAGCGAGCCTTGTGAGCGCATGCAGTGATACAAATGCTAGAACCCACTTCGTCTTCCTTGCTTAAATTTTGGAGGATATCTTGAACTCGGCCTCCTTTCAGGTGCTATTGGTATTAGATGAACTAACGTGAAAACGGTGCGTTAGGTAGATTTAACGGCAACTGCACTTGATAAGGATTAAATATTGCCATTATTTCACCATCAAGAAAGAACATCAGTAGGACCTCGAATGAATTAAAAAGTTACGTATAATAACTCAACATTTAATTTTGAATGTGCAAACGCAGTCCGCTCCACTGTGTCAGTTTGTGTAATGCATGTTGGTATGACTGGAGCCCTGATTCCCAACCTGGGTGCGGTTCTGTGTGTCTTGCCCACACATAGTAATATTAATAATATACTATTAATTCGCCATCACACTTGTGTGTGGGTGGGCTCGTAGATTGCAAGGCAGCTTTGCTCGTTGTTAGTGTATGAGCAACGGAGGAAACGTGGCTAGTGAACTCTTGCGCACAGATAGAACGGAACATTTCGAAAATTGCATTCGCTGTTCTTTTGTCGGGCTTTCAATTGAGTCGGCCAAATTCTACCCATTAATTGAAACCTGGCCTAGACGTATGGTGATATTTTATCCTTATCTTGAGTATCATATAAATTGTAAATTCATCCCATTAGCATATTAAGTTGCCTAAATCTAGCATACAAACATAATTGAGGATTAACTCAATTAATTATTAATTAATCAAGTGACTCAATTAATGTGAAGTAACTCAATGATATCAAACTATTATAAACATTGCAGTGTATTTCACGAGAAATGAGTATCTATCACACATACGATACTTGTGTGCACACAAATGGCGTTCCGACTTAGGTAATTCCGTGTACCGGACGGAACGCCTACAATCTCACTGGATCACCCAATGTTGACTCTAGGCAGCCCAGTCAGTATCACTGGAGCTCAGAGGACTGGATGCTCCAAAGATGCATCATGCCTTGAGAAAAACAAACACCGTGACTAAAACGATCACACACCATCAATCGGCAATCGTTTCGCGGTCGACAGGCGCTCCACGCACAGTCTCCAGGCTCTTCATCAGCAGTCCAGCGAGCGTCGCTTGTCATCGCTGGCCGGCGGCCGTATGCCCTGCAGTTCCTTCAGCGCCTCCAGCACCATGTCTATCTTGGCACGCACGGACACCGCATCGGTGGCCAGACGCTCCGAGCGCGACTCTAGCGCCGCCACGCGGCGGCCGATGTACTGCAGCGCCTCCGCGTGTGTCATCTCCAGGAAGAAGCCGAAACCAATCTTGACGAAGATGCGTGACGGGTCGTCCCTGCGACCGGCACACCACACCGCTAAGTCACATCAGCACGTCCCCACATCGCCACCGAGTTCAGGAGACGGAGGCCGCTTTGAGATACGGCAAATTCAGTTGGTGTGATGGTATTGAAACGACACGATATTTTTCACTTGTGACCCTGATCGTTGCCACGTTCTTTCGTAGGAGTCGATAGGACAGGACACCAGTTGCGTAGACATATTAATAGGTTGAGGCTACCGCCGCCCATGAACCAGGTCAGATTCTAAACCGATGCCAGTGCTCCTAACAGAAAACAATCTTCTTAGATTAGGCGAGACAGTGGAACTCACACTTTTGCCGAGCAGTAGAAGTTACATCCTAAGTCCACCTTGGTTTTGAGAGGATTTGTGTCTGCATGTGCCCTTTGCAGACTGTTGATAGTGTTCCTCAGCTCGAGGTGCTGTGCTATCTCTTCATACACCTGATCCCGCTGCTCCAACAGCTTCCTAGAAATCAATACAACTCGTGAAATATTCCACCATCACATATACCGAGCAGGGTTGGATTTCAACTGTGTAATTCTGGATGTGGACATACAAACCTGAGGCTAATCGAGTACGGAGAGGATATTCTTCTTAACACCTACATCAGAATTTCAGTTTGTACTTTCCAGTGACTATTCAGCACTATTAGAAAGCAGGTCGTTGTCAAACATTATTCAACCTCCAAATGATAAAAACGAGAGTAAAATTGTATTGAGAAGATAAAGTTCTGGATGTAAAAAGCCTAAGAACGAGTCTCAATTTTCCTACACTGATACCGACTCTTTCGAAGGTGAACAGCGTAAAACTTCCTTGCAGAGCAACGCATTCGGTTAAAAAACTAAAATGATTTCCATTTGCATGGTTAAATGAGAAAAAAAAATCCGACTGTCACAAAAATCGGAGTACGGAAACAATTACTCTTGCTCTCCAATGTTCATGATAATCCTATATAACAACGCATTGCAATTATATCACGAAGTTAACTGAGTTGAACGAAGGGATAAAGAACGCGGACATGCATGATTACACTTACATCTAGTCTGTTCATCGACAAATCCAGCATAATTGGTCAGCAAATTGTGAAACGAATGCCTCGTTACTAGCAGAGGTTCGTGGGTATCTTCATTTGCCAAGGGAAACTGGACGTACCAAAAGGGATAAGTCAACGGTTCCATTCCCGGCCGGGGAAATTTTTACCTCGTAATCAGCGCCGTGTGTAGCGCAGTCAGCCAGTTACTTGCAACAGCTTCGGCGCGGTTCCCAAGCTGGGTGAATACAATCAGTAGTGGTCTTAGTGATCGAAGACTTTGGTGGATTTATCTTCGATTTCGGAGTGTGAAGCAGGGAATCCAGCGACGACCGCTGACATGAAAATGGTGTTGCACTTCGAACAGAGGGTTCTATTGTAAAATTCTTCCCGGCCATGCTTGTCTCTCGCCATGCCAAAATGCAGCCTCAACTGTGCATGGCGGGGGTGAGACACTGAGACAGTCCTCCTCCCACTAGTACACTTGCTTCCGAGAGCCAATAGGGAGCGGAAGTAGATTATTTCCATGCAATGCCCATAGGGTCAATGCTAAACTCGTCCAAAGTTGGGGACGCCGCTGTCCCCGCTGTCCCCTCCCCGGTTCTTACGGCCAGCGACGTGGAAAGTGGCCAAGAGCTCCGTCCCTGTAAAAACGCTCATTACCCGACCAGTGGTGGAAAGCAGCTCATTCTTGAAGGTATTGATTCATCCACGATAATACGTCTGCGCCACTGTCTGACCGCAGATTCAGCATTGGGAACTCCGCATGCACCGCCAGAGCAAAGTCTGTCCGGATCCTCCTGTAGAGGTGAGTGGTATCGATCCACTAGATAATCCTGGAGTCATTCTATCCCACCTGGTGACTGCTTTAATATGTGCAATCACATGAGCCGTGCTTAAGCCAATAACTTCTTGAATCGCGAACCACGCAACCAACAACGACGAACAACATTCCCAGGCAAATATTTTAGCTAGTGCCGTGGGCGGGGGAGGAGTGGGGCTTGTGCCCATCGAGATCGTGACAACTTACCGTCTGATTTTCTCGCAAGATTGAGCAAGCGCATCATCGTGAGGACATTTGCCCATCTACCCTTTCATATTTTCCCATTTTTAACAAGGGACCACTCACCAAACCCCAAAGGAGGGCGTTTCAGGATTCGTCGTCTCCACAATAGATTGATTGCTATTCCGATTTGCATGCATGAGTGTTTAAAGTATCCCTGGAGGTCTATACCACTACTTACGCACGTAGCATGCATTTACACTGTGCTGTAAATAAATTCTACATTTTATTTACATTCTAATATCTAAGCACTTGGACATTTCCGTCGCTTCGGAACCTCACCGTGATCACAGATCATCTACTGCCGTTCACTGGACACACTGCATGCTCTGTCCAATAGCTTCCTGAAGGGGGACGGGGTGGTGGGCTAACATGGGCGTCGCTCGACGCGAGACCGAGACGCTTCGGAGCACAGCTACGTATCGGTATGGATAGGTAACCGGACAAATGTACGTAAAGCAAATGTACGTATGGCAGATGTACGTACGCAAATCTACGTAAGCGCAGATGTACGTATGGTAATTGTACGTAAGCGCAGATATACGTATGGCTAATGTACGTAAGCGCAAATGTACGTATGGCAAATGTACGTATGCGCAAATGTACGTAAGCGCAAATGTACGTAAGCGCAAATGTACGTAAGCGCAAAAGTACGTATGCGCAAATGTACGTAAGCGCAAATGTACGTATGCGCAAAAGTACGTATGCGCAAAAGTACGTATGCGCAAATGTACGCAAGCGCAAATGTACGTATGCGCAAAAATACGCAAGCACAAATGTACGTAAGCGCAAATGTACGTATGCGCAAAAGTGCGTATGCGCAAATGTACGTATGGCAATTGTACGTAAATGCAGATGTACGTATGCCAAATTACTTAAGCGCAAATTTACGTATGGCAAATGTACGTAAGAGCAAATATACGTATGACATATGCATCTAACCAAATGTGCTTAAACGCAAATGCACGTATGCCTACGTACATTTGCTCATACGTACATTTGCTCTTGCATTCTTTTACGTTTACGTACTGTTGCGCTTAGGTACATTTGCGCTTAGGTGCTTTGCGCTTACGTACTTTTGCGCTTTCGTACATTTGCGCTTACGTACTTTTGCGCTTACGTACAATTGCGCTTACGTACTTTTGCGCTTACGTACATTTGCGCTTACGTACTTTTGCACTCAGGTACATTTGCGCTTACGTACACTTGCGTATACCTACATCTACACTTACGTACATTTGTGCTTACGTACATGTGTGCATACATACACTTGCGCATACGTACATTTGCGTATACGTACATTTGCGCTGAGGTACATTTAATGATACGTACTTTTGCGCTAACGTACATTTGCGCTTACGTACATTTGTGCATACATACATTTGCGCATACGTACATTTGCGCATACGTACATTTGCGCTTACGCACATTAGCCATACGCACATCTGCGCTTAGTTAGTTAGTTAGTTATTGGAGTTTAGGAGCGCATCGACTGCGTCGGTCACACCTGCGCTTACGTACAATTGCCATACGTACATCTGTGCTTACGTACATTTGCTTACGTACATTTGCTTACGTACATCTGCCATACGTACATTTGTCCTTACGTACATTTGTCCTAGAATCGTATAGATATGCTCACCAGTTTGACCAATGGTACTACATGTATTTTGCACCAGTTATGGTACTAAAATGTATGGAGAATCCAAAAATGTTATTGATTTTGACATATAACCTGCCATATTTTCAACAAAGCAAACTTTAAAATTTTGCTTGCTCCGTAGAGTATCATATTTCAATAAGTGTAAATGCACATTATGTTTCCACGTCGCAAGACGTCGCACAAATAAAAACCAGCCAATAACGCAAACCATAGTTCCGACTGTTATCAAAATGAATATCAGAAACGTGTTCAGAGCTACAGAAAACCACATATGTCGATTGAGTCAAATCGCTGATGGTCGGGTGTTATGGACTAGTTGAGTTAGCACGGATTAATTGAAATTTGGGCGCAACAGCTGAGCTAGGAGTCACAGAATGAGATGAGCATGTTGATATTTGTGCTGCCCAAGGACCACTTCTACTTGGAAAACTTTAACGTCTGATTTCCTCCTGTGAGGGTCGCGTCAAACATGCTACCTGGGGGATTGAGGTCCCCTCTCAGTCATGGCCATGGCCCACCAATCAGTGACCAATTATTGTTGCCTTAGCATCACTGGCGGTGGGGAGGGAGTCTGGTTGGCTTGGACGATGGCCCCACAGTTACTACCAGGTGCGGCCCTCCAGTAAAAAAAAATACTTAGGAGACTCTTGTCACAGCTCAAACGACTCTTTGTGGTATAAGCTGTAGATTTTGGACTAGGTGTCTACATTGAAAAGTAGCAAGGGTGGGTTTCGGCACCCGAGGGGGTTCGAGATACATTTCTGCAATTCAAATGCCAACTTAATGTCATATATAAGTCGCGCAATTTGTTTTGAAGTAGGTTTACTCTCTACAAAAGCATCAGAATGGACAGAGGCAGACATATAGACGACAAAATAGGGGATGGGGAGCGTATGCTGTACGCTACGTCTCCCTACAAAATCCTTAACACCCAAGATCAGAATCCTTTCCACCGATATCGACATGTCTGTAAATACGAAACAATTTTAACGCGTCGATTACTGGAGAAAATAGTCCATAAAAGTGTGCCAAGGTCTATCAAGCTTCACTACAGTAATGCACATTACGGCGTGCGCAACATGCTACACCCAATTCCCCAAGTTCATCGGCCGGTAACCACCGCCGGTCATAGTTATAGACTGTAGCATCAGCTTATTAAATAACCGCCAATTTACATATATGACAAATCGAGTGCACCCAGGTGTCTTCCTTTATCGACAGCAGCAAGCATTTCGCAAGTGGTCGTATCATTCCTTGCTGGGACCGCCAATGGTCCCAGGGCCCAATGGTCCGCCACCAATGTCGCCAATGGTCCTAAAAGTGAGGTACAAAATCCGCATCCAATGTCCCGTAATTCTGGTTGTGCATTCACATGCACCTTTAATTTGATATATGTAGCGTACAAAATTACCCTCAATTTATAATTATTATTATCTGTATGCGCAATGGATCTTCAGAGCAATCATATAGTAAAGCACAGGTGTCAAATCAAGGAATAAGCAGCCGCCTAATGTGCATTACCTTCTCGCACAATATAATACCAGATATATTGATGCGCGACTTAGCTTTGACATAAATCATATGTACAACCGTTAGTTAATACTCTTCTAGACAATCCTTAGTAAGACTAGGACTTATTCATCTTGACAGACTATCTTAAAATGCTTGGTGGAAACATGCACCAACTTTACAGCTCAGTACGGGCTTTAGGGTGCATCGACCATGTTGATCATATAGCCAGCTCAGTGCGAACTGCTCGCAAATGTCACGCGAAAAAAAACCTCTAGGGTGAGAGGGGGATAAATCCTCCCCACACGTGAATGGGGTTAACTCGCTTCCCCATGCAATCTGCAATGTGTAAATAATCCGGATACTCCGGTAGTGCAAGCATGTACTTATTCGGAACTAGAGCCGTTACTTTTTATATTTCCTTCGGGAAGTGGTAATCATGCAATTGACCGAGCGTGGATGCTATTAAATGATAAAGCCTCTAACACTTTGTTGCATCCACGCAAAGTTTCCGGGACCAAATAGGTGAGTTCTCTCCAGGATATGTTGCAATATGCAGGAAGAATATCGAGCAGAGGTATTACATCAAGCCAGAAAAAGGTGCGAAAGAGCGAATCAAAATTATTTCAGCTCTCATGAGCATGCGCTCTATGGAGGCGAACCAGCTTATTCATGGTGTGATGAACCTACATGGAATGTCGCAATTCTTGAAAGCAGAACAGAAGAGATAACAAAGAATCTGGATGTTGATCCGGACCAGAACCAAAGCAACAACAATGCTTAGCTGTCACAGCGTTATTTCGTTTCCGTTCAAATTGCACGCAGGTCTGTAGGCACCGGACAGGGAACACAAATCGATCGTGACAATCGACACGGAATCCCACCGATTGATTATTGATTGATTATCTGGGTTTAAGGGCGCGCCGACTACAGGATCATTTGGCGCAATCTCACCGATTGATTGATTATTTGGACTCAAGGGCGAGCCGACTTCAGGGTCGGGAATCTCACCGACATGCAAGCCACAGCAAGACACGCCTCTACATCATCCGCTCGGCAAGCCACAGCAAGACACGCCTCTACATCATCCGCTCGGCACGCCACAGCAAGACACGCCTCTACATCATCCGCTCGGCACGCGCCATCAGCCACAGCAAGACACGCCTCTACAGCAAGCCACAGCAAGACACGCCTCTACATCATCCGCCAAGCCACAGCAAGACACGCCTCTACATCATCCGCTCGGCAAGCCACAGCAAGACACGCCACAGCAAGCCACAGCAAGACACGCCTCTACATCATTCGCTCGGCACGCGCCATCCAACGTGTCAGGACTCGCCTGTGGCGGCTCCGAGGCTGAGTCGCTGCACCACCGCCACCGCACCGGCCACCAGGCCCCACCGCCCGCCAGCTTCACAGACAGCTCCACCGCAATGTACGATTTGCCACTATACGTGGGCGAGTTTCGCCCTCGCGCTGTCTCGTCGCACGACTCGCGCAACACCCACAGAGACAGTCCGCGGCGCGTTCCGCACACTGTGTGGCAATTCCGAGGCGGCCGGGCACGACGATAAGCAGCTATCTGGGCGGTTCTGATACGCTATCGAAGGGGCTGTGGCGAGGCTGCAGGTCAGCTGGGATGGCCACACAGAACTACGACGACGACGCACCCGTCGCTGCCGAGGCGCTTCGTGACAGCTCGACGCACGTGTCAGAAATGCCCACTGACCAGGGGCAGAACATTACCAAAACGATTGGGGCATCAATGTATGGCGGCAATTGGCGGACCGAAATCTGGCTGAGGAGGGGCACTTCATATCTCCTCAGCACGCAAGCTCTGAGGAGATCCGTCCCTAGCATTGATCCAAAATTTCACTCGTGTCACTTATCCACCGGCATTCTCTGGTAATGTTGAGATTTGGGGCCCGCGGGCACACTGGACTTCTGACCATTAAACTTCGGCCTTATCCCGAAACTGAGGATCCGTTGGCCTTTTCTTACTAAGTAAACAAGGGAGACAAGTTACGAAATACAGGTAAAATGTCATGCTGAGCTAAGGCTGAACATGACTTTTTACCTGTATTCCGTTCCTCGTCTCCCTTGTTTACTTAGTAAGAAAAGGCCAACGAATTTCACGAAAAACATCATTTCCCCCGATAAATTATTAATTTCTAGCAGGCACGATAGCGATAATTATCAACAAAAAGGCTCACGTGAACACAACTTGGAGTGCGATGCTTTCCAAAAGTGAACTTTTGCTTATATTTGTATTTAATTAATATATAACAGATTAACTCTCCCCAGTGGAAGGGAGGGGTTGATGCAACCCGTCCCCAAGGCTTTTCGTGGATAGCTTCCGAACTACAGAACGGAACCAAGTGCAATGTCCAATACTCAATTGGACGTCCTTTTCGGAGCTTGTAGTATTTTTTTTGCAAGATCTTACCAGGTCATGGAGTTTTGATGTCATAAAGAGGAACACCACCGACCAATTTGGAACGAAATCGCAAATTATTGCATCTTGAGATAAAATTGTGAGCCAAAGCGACACATTTTATGCAGCTGTAGTTCACGAAAAGAAAACTTTGATGCCAGGACCGTGTATTGCGCAGCGCTCGGCGGTAACCAGACTGCCCCGGCACAGCCCACACCCTCCCAGCTCAACTCGACACCGTTCCCGCGTTTCAGACACCCCCGATCGCTGATTGGCTCATCACGCACACGCCCCACCACGCCACGTATCCGGCCGGCCCGTCCTGGTCACGAGGTCGCCGTACTGGCTGACTCACCTGCCGACATCCCCCACGCGGTGGCCAGTGCCACCGCGTGGGGCCAGTGCCAGTGCCACCTCGCATGCAATCTCACTACAGCAGCTTAGGCTAATAGATGAATGGATTGACATTAGAATGTTATCCTTCTACCCCAAGGTCATTCACGGTCATTAACGATATTAGTGCCAAGGCTGGCCTGGTTACCCCTGGAAGTCAGTTGTTCTGATCTGAGGACATGATAATTGTGCCCAGAAGCAAAGTGTCTGTCATAAGTTGGAAGAGCAATCTATCAAAACTCAGCATGATATATACAATGCATGCAGACGACATCTTAGACAGCTAACACACTTCCAATTACATCTCACTAATGAAGTCATTGCCCACTTTTGCCATGATATTCATATGGAGAACTTACTTGAGATCATTCTTCAAGGTGTCATTCAAAAATTCTTCATATTGTGTAACCTTATCCCCATCCATCTTGATCAACTTCAATATTGACTATAGCTTGTTGGCCACAAGATGAATCTGAAATAAACATACCATGTAGGCGGTCTGTAATGACCACACTAATGGTTGCTAGACGTTCGATGTAGAGACCGTACGCTCCCCATGCGTCAATTCACCAACACTGCACCATGAAGAAAGTCATTGATTGGTTGGTTGTGTGTGGCATCATTCACGATTCATTCACATTCTATTTTTTTAGCTTGCAGGGGTGGATACAATGGGACACTGGGGACATGTGTGCCCCCCCCCCCACCCCATGGAAGGTGGCATCACTCTGGGAGGGTTTGAATGCACTACCCACACAGATGTGTTTGTTGAGTTGAGTGCACTACCCACATATTTGTCAGCCAGAGGACCCACCGAGAGGAAAAGGCGCCCATCTGGAAAGCTCAAGTGCACACCCACCTGTTGAGTTTTTCAGCAGAGGCACTCCTCTAAGAGGAAACAACACCCCTCAAGGAAGGCTGAGTGCATACAAGAGTAAAAATAATTGTTTTTTGTTAGGTGTGAGATTTAGAAACGAGCAGGGTAGGATGTCAAAATTTGCCATGGAATTAGTGTCATTTAAAATGTTTTTGACATCTTTCAGACTCAAATTATAGCCAATGGTGTAGGTACTTATGACTGTACCTTTATCATTTGTTTTGATATTCATGATTTAGGAAGAAATACATCCAGGATAGGGATATTAATCCTATGTTATAAGCTGGCATTGCATGTCATATCACATTGTAGATAATCCCTTTACCTGAAGTTGTGTTGCGAAACATCCGTGTATCACCATTCCTTATCGAGAGCTTGGACATAATACTTATAAGTGAGATACTGTTAGAAAGGAGACATGAAGACTTCACAAGCATGCATGAAGGAGCAGGATGTCGGTACTTCCTGGAGAAGGATGTCGATCGAGTGTTTAAAAAGTGGTATATTCCACCCTATTTCACACATAATTTATCACTGGTGTACCCCACCTCGAATTTTCCTGTCAGAAGCACCCTACAGGTACTGTTGCAATGGCACCCCACCAAAGAAATGCCTCCCCTCCAGACAGGTACCCACATGACAATTCCTGGATCCACCTCTGATAGCATGGCCATAATAATGAGTGTCACAAGTTGCAACAGTGGGGGACCAAAAGCCACATTCACACAAACTTCGTGAAAATTAAGATTATGCGCACCATCCATTTATCTCCCCTCTTAGCTGTGGAGGTGATGATGGACATTGATTACATGATTAGGACTTAATCGAATATTTTCTTCCTTGCTTTCATACCTAACTATCAGTACATCAGGTCACTTGCATGCTAGTGTACAATAATCTAAGGTGATAAAGTGCAAAATGAACCAACAGCACTGACCGTCAATGACTGTCAACTGTGTAATCAGGCTAAAAATGGTTCACATTGGGTGAGGGGGTTTGAATCAAACTTCTTCATCTCCACCACTGGTGTAGAAGAGTGGCACATTAACTAGCTGCATGAACTATCCACACAGTGATGGTGGGAATACATGATGCAGAACATACCAGCTGGAGATCTCAGAGATTTGAATCTCAGAATCACAGCACTCCAGTTCTATCATTTCATTGATCTCCAACAAAAGGGTAAATCAACCAAATGTGTTATCCAACTGATCAGCAACTTTCTCAGGATGCAGTGTCAACAAACAGAGGCATCAGGAGCGCACAGTCTCTACGAGTTGCAGAGACCATCAGCTACACCTAATAGCTACCACCCATATGTCTGGTAGTTGCACATCATCTAGCATAAAGCATAACACCAAGGCTAGATATATCTCATGAAGCCAAGGGGTCCAAGTCCTTAGTTTTAAGACATATGGCATATCAACATGAGTGGGGTATCAAACTAGGAGGCCCAAACCCCTGACCACCTGGGATCTCTAGCAATGCATACCACCATAACATCTCATGCCCTTGGATTATTGGTCAAACTTGTTATTACTAATCTCGTTCTATATTAGAAGCATCATCAGGTACAATTCTTAGAGATCAGAAGCACAAATAGGAACTTGATGAAAATGTAAACGTGAGTATCCTCTGACCTCTCTGAATGTGAACCTATCATTGAAGAAAACATTTATATGCAAGTGAACTTCACTAAGGAAAATGATGCATGCCAAACAGCATGGACTGCATTGAATGGTATTGTGCTTTCATGCATACATGAGGCATGTTTTACACACATTCTATCTCCATAAAGCAAACAAGTGGGTTAGGTTTGTTAGGTTATGTTAGGCTAGGTCTTTCTAAGCTGAAAATGTTCACAAAAATTCGGAAGTTAGAAAAAAAAGATTGTCCTCAAAAGCAGGTTAGGATAGGTGAGGTTAGGATGGGTTAGGCTTATATATGGAAAATTTTGAAAACAGAATTGTATGAAATTTATCAATTTATTACATTTTCTTACTCAAAGCCTTCACGAACCACCAAGTCCATTTTTTGTGCTACTTTGCTTTCCAAATCAAAAGTAAGTATGTGCAGAAGAAATGAGTGGTCACATCATCTTGGTTGGTTGGTTATTGGTTTTACGACACGTCGACCGTTGAGTCATGTAGCGTCGCCAATCTCTCACTCAGATTGGTCGCGGGTGAAGAGTAGCGACAGGTGAGACTCGAACCCACAACCTTTTGATTGTGAGACAAGCATCTTACCCCTAGACCACTCGTCCCCTTCTTCATCACATCACATCATCTTAACCCTATTTATATACATAGTATTGGACAAAAATTATGAGAATTCATCAAATAACTTAAAGCACAAATTTACCCATTGAATTACACCAAAAGAACCGAATTACACCCATTGAATGACACCGAAAACCAAAAGTTGGTCCCCCAAACCGGTGGGCTAGATCCACCAGTGGTCTCATGCAGTTCAAAATAGTGTGGTGGGAAATGCAGGAGATTGCTTGTGCATTAATGATGTTGTATGTGCACTTTTGTATCAATAAAATGTGAAGGATATGTTCAGGTAGAAAACCTGCTTGCCTTAAGCCTCTTGATCTTCTTACCTCATGCTTTTTTGCATTTGATGTGGGCATCCAAACTCCCCTGTGCAGATTTTTGCACTCGCAGTGCATTTCAGTGATTTTTTTCCACAGTTTGTGCACCTCATTGAGCAGTTTGTTTTACTTCGCAATTTTGACTGTGCCCAACTGCAGCTGAACTTATGAAAACCTGTGACGAAATTATGATAGGTATTATCATTATCTGGCATGCACAACAATGCAGGTACAACCCATGATTCACCACAATACCTGCATCTATGGCATTGGTAACACCAAACCCACGACATAGTTTTCAATTAGACTAAAAAAACGCATGCAACCATAGCAACTGATCGCACTTACGCACGAAACCATACGCGAATTATCATCTGGTATGTTTACGCTATTTTGAGTGGTTTGCGGCTGGCAATAGCATCTAATGTGAATTGTAGCTCATCATGACGATATCCTTTAATTAGAACAAAGTAGCACGGGTAACTTCCTGATTCTTTTTTTGTGTTAATGGCTTTCCTAAGCGCCAGGGGAAGCTACTTCCTGATTCAACAACGTGCGGCCAAAAATGTAACAGCTGCGGTGAATAGGCAACTAGTTTTTCGTCTTTAAAATACTGCTAACAATTGGTTTGTATGATTTTTAAAATGTATGTTCCTGTCATGTTATGTCGATGATCGTCTATCCATTCCTGAGAACTGTCCACCGTAGTCTGATGCTAAGAATGAAATTAAACTAATCAAAATAACCCTGCATCTACTGACAACGCTGATCAGAAGCTTATATATTAGTCTCCAGAACTAAAGCCATTGCCGAAAGAATATGCAAGATCTTGCATTTTGTCGTGTCATGATGTATCTAAGCATTGAATTGCATTGCCTATGTAATCCATACAGAGCAAGAACTTAAATTCATGTAACTTCCGTAGAAATAACTAAAATGAGAACCAAGGAACAGTAGATATCATTCATCATGTGCTTGTGGTTCTCTCAGAAAGACCCAGCACATGGCCATGGGATCTCATGTTGATTCCCCTTCCATGCATATTTAAGCGAAGTTATTTTGTGTGCTTATTTCGGCAAGCAGAAGAACATAGTTTCTACTACCAAATTTAACAAGAAAGTTTGCTTTATATAAATACATTTGTCTTCAGTTACAGATCAAAAGCTCAATCAGTGTTTTAACAGACGATCCACTGTTGTCATGACAACCTGACGGGCCTGAATTGCTCGTGTTGTAATTTAATTGTATCGGATGTCGTAGGGCGGTATGGTGGAAGTGGACTTGGAGGGGAGAATAAGGATGTGCGTGTTGTAATATTCGTCTCAGGTAAGATTATATCCGTATGCGGTTCGAGTCTATCCCCCAGGAACGTTCTCTCGGCGTTGAGGTGCCTATTTTCTGTCAGAGGAGTCTGAGTCCTTTGTCGTATGAGGGGACATGGTTATCGACTTATACTTTCCATCACCGTGAGTGGGATGGAACCCTGATGGAACTCTCAATGTCAGTTCGCGTTCGCAATGTCCTCATACTTTACTTTGGGGTCCTGTGGGCAGCAGGATGGAACTGCATGATTTTGTTTGAGGATGCACGCTGCAGCTGTCTGCAATGCCAAACATAGTTTTGAATCAAACATTTCTGTTCGCGATGGGAGTGGAAGGTTGGTGATGAACTGTGAACTTTTCCAAACAGTGCAGTAATTATCATTTCAGAAAGGCACGACGGAGTATCTCGCTACAATGGAGGTTCAGGGTTGTACTTTCGGAAGCTTAACAATCTGTTGTCAGAGGTGCAGCCAGGGAGGGGGGTACCCAACTATCCCCCTTAGGAAGCAAAAATACAATAGATTGAAGAAGACATTTATAGATTTTCACTTTACAAAAGCATCAATTTTCGCCGCGCTCCGAAGACGGCCTTTAATTCCTCAGATTTGTCTTGGGTCCCCCCCGAAGAAAACCCTGGCTGCGACCCTGCTTGTGCTTGTTTGCTTGAAGCTAACAAGTACCTATCTTGTTTATGCAATATCAATGGTTAATGCACAGGGCTGGGAGAAGCCAAATCACTTCATACTATAGCGGTCAGGGTTTTCGTAGGACGCAGGACCAAGCGGGGTTGTTATATCCACTCAACCTGCTGTTTGCAATGTAAATGAAATACGGTTTGCGCGAATGCGCTGAAGTTCTTGGTGGCTTATGGGACATTCATTGAGTCTGTTGCTATGCAATTCTTGTTCTAGCTTATGCCATGGCTAAAAATTACGGATGGATCTGGGGGAAGAGTTCTGGACACCCTCCGCTGGTTTGGTACCCTGCTAATGTTAATTTGTAATTTTCCCTATTCGATCTGAAAATACGTCTTGAAAATAAGGACCTGGACCCCCTAGTTTAGTAACAGATATCCACCCTTGGCTTACGCAGTGTTCTAGTTATAGTGTTTTTAAGGAACACTACACCGAGCACTTCGGCCCCGCGCATTGGGAAGTTATAAGCAATCCAGAATATTGCATAAATTGCTAAATACAATGCAATAAAACTTGGCACAGACATGTGGGCATTCATTGCAGGACTTCTGGTATTACACTTGCGGTCAGCTGATGTCAGGTCAGGTCAGTGACGATTCTTCGTGAACAAGTCCCGACAGATTTCCGCAAATTTCGCACATTTTGAAGTTCGGACCCAAACACTTAGCGAACTGTGCATGGTGCCCTCATGAGCATGAGCATGAGCCCTCATCAGTCCGTGGGACACGGACCCCCACCTGATTTTTTTTTTTATCGGTGGGATCCGATCCCACCTGGAATGCTGGTAAGCTTCGGCAAATTATGGGATCTTCCTGAAGTTTCCCAGTTTCTGTATCAGGCGACATCTGAATCGGGTGGATGGGCTGGCCCGACGGGTCCACCACGCGTTCGCCGGGCCGGTCTCCGTTCCGGAAAATACTTAAAATAAAATACTTTCTCTATTGCAATAGCCAACAATAGCAATAGCCATTAGTACGACAGGAACCCCAGCCTGTACAGATGTAAAAGCGTAGGACCAGCGTAATAACCTATCATGTTATGACCGCTGAAACGCGTTGCTTTTTTGTCTCTAGGACGTGAGTTGAGCGGGTCGGCTGCTTGTGTCTGGGTTAGACAGAAACATAGGAGAATGGGAAGAGCAGAGGCTTTCGAGCTTTCGAGCAGCCGAACTGAAAATTTGATCGTAAAAGTGAAAAGCACAAGCATACTGGACTGGAGAAATGCAGTTGCCGAAATCCGAGTTTATTGTGTTGATGAATCATTCCAGATGAAAAAAATCCGCTCACGTTAACTGTCCTGCAAGAAGCCACAGAAGCGTGCGCTACGACAGGGGAAAGGCTTGGATGTATGCAAGGGGATTCAGTCGGATTCGCTGGCAAGGGCGGATCCAAGCATTCTTATCGGGGGGGGGGGCACATTTCCTCGAAAGGGCGCCTTCGGCGAGAACAAAAATCGTTGAGCGAAGGGATGCACTCGATGCACTGAGAGGGAATGCACTCGAGCCTTACTGAGGGAGCGACTTTCCCGGCCGAAGGGGCGCCACCTTTTCATGGGGTCACCTGCTTCCAGTCCCCCTATATCCGCCCATGTCCGACGGTAGTTTGAAGCAAAGTAGTTTGCGGGATGGGTGGAGGTAAAATTTAAAGAAATCGGTGCTTATTTTTATTTTAGGAACAGGTCTAGTGTGCATTGTGCTTGAGGCATTAGGCTAGCATGGCAAATGGTGCATCAGATGCCCACGAAGGTGGCATGCACCCGCCTTGACTCTGAATCTGTCAGTGTCTTCGCAAATTTCGGGGCCATGAAAATCGCCGAAAGGTCTATGGCGCACTGCTCCCGTTCCTCTAGTTGCACTAATGAGCCTTAGCTCATCAATGCCGCTCAGCAGCTGGAGTTGCCACGACTTATACGTTTTTTTGCAAATTAGATATCTTCGAGGGACGATAATGTCTGTCTGCTGGACAGCATATACTTCTTCTAATACATGCGATCAAATCTATTTTTATATTTTGACCAAACTGAGTACATACGATACTGGGGAGATCAGAGATTACCCGATTACATATCAACACGTAAAATATTGACATGCCAAAGCCCACCGCAATATATTGGGACGAAATATCTACATGCTAAATATCGATACACTAAATGTCGACTTCGCAAAATATCGATACGTAATACATGTATACGCGTAATTTTAGCCTCGCAAAATATCAACTCACAATATAAAGTAACCGAAGTAAATATATTCTTAGAATATGAACAAACACAATATCAAATGGTGATATTCAAAATATGGACGCGACAACATGTCAAGAGGGAAATATTGCAAGCTGATCCCTTCCAGTTTACTTGAACTCGACTTCGCGTATTATCATATTACTCCCACCGTATCAGTACCCTGCATATAACGCGTCATGCCGAGAGGGGACACCTAGTAAGCTCACGAGGTTGACTGCCACCTCCCCTTCCATCCGGTATCTGAGTTTACGTGCCTCTGAAGTAGTAAGGCTGCCCTGAACAAGCTATAAAGTATGCGTATAAAATTAGTGACCTCGCGCCAGTATTGAGGTGACTACGGCTCTGCAAATATTGCCTGCACTATAGAGGGAAGCCCATGAATCTGTCGTGCCCATGACCGCAATCATTTGAGTGATGTTACAAGGTGAGGTACCTTTAGCTCAATTTACCAGTTGGCCTGCAACATTAACCATGTCAACATTTATTAGACGTCTGCTCATGCGCTTGGGCGATTCCATGGTCTTGTAGCCGCTGCCTGTTCTGTTATCATTCTGTTCTGAGCATCATGTTACCAATATTTATATTGTTCGGAAGGCGATATTTTGCAATCGGTGTCTTGGTAGTCGAAATTGTCTAGCCAATATTTAGGGAAATGGGTATTTTGCGGAGTCAATATTGGCGTGTCGATATTTTACATGACCGATATTTAGCATGTGGACATTTTCCTTTTCGACCTTTTACCATCAATATTTAGTGTGTTAACATTTTGCCCGGTGACCGGTTCAAAAGCCATTCGTGAAAGTAGCATCACGAGATCAAAAGAAAACGTTTAGGCATTACTTCGATTAGGCGATAAGAAACTATGAGGTGGTGGGTGACGATGGAACTCGGTGGTCTCGACATGATGGTAGGAGCTATTTAATAAGTAGAACCCGGGACTGTCACACATTCCCCGGTATTGTGAGAGCCTCGGGTTGGCCCAAGCACCGAGGAAATCATAAGTGTCCAGGGCTGGTGTCACATCCAGGAACTTTACATTTGAATGCGTAACAAAAGAACCAAAGGTATCTGAGATGGTTGCATAGACTGTGAATCCGTCAAAGCCCTGACAGAGTGGCGAACATTAAGGTGGGCGGGTGAAGCCTCTGCCGGCCAGAAACACCAATATATTTAGAATTCGGGTGTTGACGAGTCTCTAAATCGGTAGAAGGCTCTGAGCCGTCGAGAGTGTGTGGGACAGTCATGTACATTGACAACAGTCAGTACAGTCATTTCCGTGATTTTCAATCAACACGGAGCAGAAAAACCGTCAGCTGTGGGTTGACCAGAATAAAACCCTGACTGCAAAGAACCTGAAACAGCCATAAGCCTTGAATGTAGGCCCCGAATTATCGAACAAGATCTGCTAAAATTAAAGTCCTGAGTATGCTATGGGCGCTGGATCATAGAGGCTGTGAGTCAGTCTTGGGCCTGAAGTAATCAGAAAATTGAAATGGGCGGAGGCATTGCACAGTCACTAGCCTGAGATGCACTGGCGGATCTAGCCCACCGGTTTGGGGGGGGCAACTTTCGGTTTTCGGCGTCAGCCCCTCCCCTCCCCCCCCCCAGTGGCGTACCTAGGAATTGCATCAGGGGAGGGGTCGAACGGATTTGGAGGGTGCCCATTTTCCCACTATTTTTGCTTAAAAGCACCGGATTTCGACCACTATTTGGCAAAGGGGCCCATTTTTTAAATAATAAGTAAAATAAAAATAAACTAATCATTGACAATATAATTTCCTGCATAGGGGCCCCAGCCTACCTCCACCTATGGAGGTCTCTATGTTACCGGATCTTTGTTCTTGTTTACCAAAACGTTCACGTTCACGTTCAACGTCTTGTACCACGTCAACGTTCATGCACGTGTACACACTGGCGGATCCGATTTTGTCAACTCTTGCTGTAAGCAGAACTTGAACAGCATGGAACCCTCGATGTGTGTCAGAATCTACTATGCTACCATACTGGCTTCCAAACAGTTATTTTTAATTTTGAAAAAAAAATCGTTTAAAATTGGAGATTCTTTCATCCAGACGTAATGTTTTAGCCTCGGCAAAGGTTACTGTTGTTGTTATTGGGGTTTAGGGGCGCATCAACTGCCTAGGTTATGCAGGCAAAGGTTACTGCATTTTAATTTAGTTGACTTCTGTTGGTTTCGGGAGGCCAAAAGACACTATGCCCCCACCCCTTTTAAGCGCTTCGGGGGGGCCATGGCCGGAATGGCCCCTCCCTGGTTCCGCCAGTGAACATGCAAACCCACCAGTTATCTCTTATTCAGGATATAAATACATACCTCCTCTTGCTATTCTTCTTGAAAAAATCAGTCAATGTAGCCTGTCTCTTCATCTTAGCAACCTCAACACCAACATACGAAGCATGCTGCTCAACTGGGCTCAACTGGTCACTCGCACAAAACATCCTGTTCAAATTCCGCTTTCGAAATCTGGCTCACTGGGTCCGCTTGCCCGTTACTGGCTAAACAAACTTCATGAACCTATCTGGCGAAGGAATAATGAAACTGTTGATTTCGTCATCTCTTGCTGTAAGCAGAACTTCAACAGCATATAACCCAAGGCTATAGAACACCATAGAACCCTCGATGTGTCAGAATCTACTATGCTACCATATTGTTCTTCCAAACATTATAACAAAATACGTTTAAAATTGGAGATTATTTCACCCTGAACGCTATTTTTTAACCTCAGCAAAGGTTACTGCATTTTAATTCAGTTTATTTTTGTTGGTTTGGGGGGGGCAAAAGACACTATGCCCCCCCCTTTGAGGCGCTTGGGGGGGCATGGCCGGAATGCCCCCTCCCCCTGGATCCGCCAGTGCTGAGATGGACCAGATACATACAGATTGTCCGATGTCAGGTCCCTGCAGTGGGCGGGTGTGAGGCGCTTGCAGTGGCTCCGGGTTAGTGTGAGACTCTGGAGCTTCTATCTAATAAGTCTGTTAAAG
The DNA here is from genome assembly GCA_034440615.1 of Ashinkailepas kermadecensis. Taxonomy (NCBI): domain Eukaryota; kingdom Metazoa; phylum Arthropoda; class Thecostraca; family Neolepadidae; genus Ashinkailepas; species Ashinkailepas kermadecensis. The sequence continues at coordinate 41,373 of JAOTOM010002886.1, read as the reverse complement.
GAGCTTTGGATCGGTCAGGATCTTTGGATAATAATGAACCTCGAGAATTGGAGATCAAAGGAGGTTATCGGGGTGCCTAGTGTGAACCAAAAATGTCAGAATTGGATGTCAAAACAGGAAAAAAAAGCGGTTATGAACCATCAGTGGCTGTTGTGCCGCATATTTGGTTCAACACTGCACATCGTGAAAAACAGTGTCGATGTCAATCTTCCCGGGGAGATCCTGAGCATAAAGTCATAGGAACCTCGAAGAAGTGTTCCTTTGTGAGCTGGGGTGCAAGAGTGAATTAGAGGGAATCAGAGCGGTTGTGCGCATATTCGCGGTGGGTTTGGTGCGGAACGTGTGGCTTATGCGATTAATTCATGTTAACATGTCATACATGTTCCTTCCAGGGTAACAGGATGGCCGGGAAAACGAAAGGCCAGGGTAAGTTACCCAAAAAGAAGAAAAGCCCTGGTAAATCTCCCGGCAAAAATGGAAAAGGACGAGGAGGATCGAAATCTCCCAAGAAAAAGTCCAGAGGGAGAAAATCACCGGAAGAACCATCGCAAGAGCCACAGGAGGAGGTTCAGGAAAAGAAAGACGTGCCGGAGCCGCCACCTGGAGTGATTCCTCTCTTCTTCACAACTCAAACACAACAAATTTTTAATATTCTGGTAGATGTCAATGTTTCGAGGGAATTGCCTAATGCTATTTTGGACAAAAACGCCATTCTTGAGGACATCAGTCACAGGAAGGCCTTTTCTGATTTTTCTTCCATCAGAGAGATGATCGAGATGTATCCAGCCAAGGACATGCTGGTTGTGTATGACGTAGATTTTCTTTATGGTGAGAACTTTTTCGTCTGCGTCACGGCAGAGGCAAAGGAAAACATTCTATGCCCTCCTGAAGAAGAAGATGAAGAGGACGACCCATTTGCTCTTCCAGACATTCCTTACATTCCTCCAGAACCGAAACCATGGCAGTGTCTCGGCAGTGATGTTGAGGTGATCAGCGAGAAAGTCTTTGAATCAAGAGCCAAGGTACAACTTTCAATCACAAAGCCACGCCGTCATTTCGGTAAGAAATATTTGTTCAGTAACCGGGATGCCGATGCCGGTAAGGACACTTACCAGGAGTGCTTGCCTAATTACGAACGTAGAAATGTAGTGTACCGAAAGGAGTTAGATAAGGGCATACAGGCCGTTCCAAAGCAAAAGGCTACACCTGTCCAAACAGAATACCTGAAGCCACTAAAGCAATGGTCGCAGTATGAAGCTCGTGAGTTGTCGGAGGAAGACAAAGGGGATGTGATGGAGTCGAAACAGATGGGTGGATTTTTGAAGGCTGTGATGCCAATAATGGAGTCGGCGTTGCAACAAAATGAAATAATCGATGTTTTTCGCAATGACTGGATGAAGCTGAACCCGGGCAAGTCCATGATGACGGAACGACACGAAACGTATCTGAAGGAGTACCAGTCATTTCAAGATCTCCACTACAGTAAGGACAAGCAGATCATATGTGACGACTGGCATACAACGATACCGGGATTAGTGGGCGTGAGCTGTGTGGAGCAAATGTCGTACGATGTGCGCCTGCGGAACATGTCTCGGATTATGTTGGTCCCATCGCTGGTCCTACTCTGGAATTACCAAGACCCGATACATCCACGGCTGCTACTAGAAAGCCACGATGACTGTTTCACATTCCGATTTAATCCCGTGAACCCGAACATTGTAGTGGGTGGATGCATGAGCGGCAGCATCGTGTTGTGGGATCTCACCGAGTATTACGGCATGCTGTCGATGACGGAAAGCGCCATCCGACTGAAGAAATTGGACTTCCTGAGTAGTTTGGTGGAAGACACGGAGGGAAAGATCCCGGTGGTGCAGCCAGTGGCCACCAGCAATATCGACTTCGGCCACTCGTCATGCGTAACCGATCTGCAGTGGATAATGCCGCCGTATGTCGTCGATAAACAGGGAAAGATACTAAAAGAAGCATCGAATGTTGGCGAGGAATGCCACCAAATCATCTCCTGCGCTGGCGATGACCATTTCTTCATTTGGGATATAGTCGTACATAGCAATCGACGAGGGAACGTTGGGGCGACACCGGACGTCGGCGCTGCTGAGGTGAGCCGCTGGCACCTGTTGGACCACAACTGGCGGCCCGTTGTTCGAGTTTGTCTTCCGATGCGCGCTGACGGCACCCCGTACAGCTTATGCCAGTTCTGTGTGTGGTACAGGACGAAGCAGACCAAACCGGATGATGATGAAGAAGAAGGTGGGGATGAGGAACCGGAAGAGCAACAGCCACAGGCCTCAGAAGCGACAGATGATTCGGCGAGATGCCCGCTCAGCATATACGCTGGAACACAGGCAGGGGAGATTCTCTTTATGGAAATGGAGATCAAACTAGACTCTGACACCAAAAAGAATTTAATATATCACATAGCCGAGCAGCAGGTTCATGCCGACCCGATCAGGTCAATATGCATATCTTCGTTCTTTGATGACATGGTGCTGACCGTGGGTGGATTCCGGTTTGCCGTGTGGAAGGTGGGGGTGAAGGGCGAGCCACTCATGGTGTCGGCGGAGTCGCCGGCCCGACGCACGAGCGGTGCGTGGTCGCTGACGCGCCCTTCAGTCTTCTTCATAGGTCGGCAGGATGGCATGATAGAAGTCTGGGACATGCTGGACAGGGCCCAGCAGCCACTCCTCACCCAAAGTCTTTCGGGCGTCGAGGTGACCAGCTTAAACCTGCGGAAGCTTGGCCGCCGTCAAGTATTATCGGTCAGTGACAACTCTGGAAACCTGCACTTGCTGGAGGTACCTCACATACTCACCCAGATAGAGGGTGACGAGCTGCAGATGCTGGAGAACTTGTTCTCCCGTGAAGCTTTGCGTCAAGAGGACAAGCTGAAAAGGGATATGGAAATGGAGGGACAGGTGAAAGAGGATGCCAAAAACGAGACGTCGCCCTCACTAGCTGCCTTGCCCGCCCAAGCACTGGACCTGCTGCCTGTTGACGTGGAGCGGATGGCTGAAATGGAACATGAAGACAAGTCCGTCTATGCAGCCTACCAAACCTTGGAAGGAAGGATCCTGGACAAGCTGCACGGAAGAGAACCTTCGAAAACTGGTGTCATGACGTCAGCTACTGAAACCGAGCTCTAATCATCACGTCTGTTAGGAGGGCAGACGATAAGATAGAAATCATCAGTGACGTTTTATTTTGAAACCCCACTACCATGTACTATACCGTACCTGTAATACTAGGCATGGGGAGTCACCAGTGTTCTTGTAGCAACTCGAGATATGCACATTTTGTCTCGTGAACTGTGAATCCAATGCTTACAATTCATTGGAATACATGAGTCCGTTGAAACATGATTAGCCTTTGTACGGGGGGGGGAGTGGCGCCCTAATAATGTCGAATACAATCGGCTGAAGCTTGGCGTTGGCGGTGTTTCATATGGTAGGGGTTCTAACTTTTAGCGCACAAATCTGACCATATGTATTCGGTAGACCGAACAATAGCACAGCATTGACTGATATGTTGACTAGATCACATGCAGTGACAGATCCAAAAGGCAAGTGTGGTAGGGACAAACAGTCCAGTCCTACAGGGTAATGGTTTCAAAACTCTTATCGCTTTCCCAAAAGTTCTCGATTTTGTATTCATTAAGGTTCCAGACAGAAGTATTTAGTACTAGCTAGACCTGGAGACCGGAGAGACTTACTTCATCTCTCGAGAACAGAAATGAACTTGGACTGGTTCAGACGGTCTGACCATGCCGGATATACGCGGCTTATCACTTCGCGACAACATGCCTATGAATCACGAAATGTACCTGACACTATGAAATCCGAATATTTATCAGTGACCCTACGGTGTTGAGTGGAAAGAATCGGCTCAGAAACTGTCCGATGCCCACACCCTTTTTAAATTCGAACGTTCCGCCACCTATTAAGCTAGTTACTCCAGATGAGATCGGCTAGAAATGTAGAGGAGTGGGGAATTATGGAAAAGGAAAGAAAATATCCAAGGAAGTGGAAAATTATTCAGCTTTCCTCATACAGTAGTGGATTTAGGAGGCGGATATTAATTGCCGGTTGTTTTTTTTAATCGAGAGGGCCGACCGCATCGGGACTCGATGTGCCCTTGCATCAATGTTGCCATCACATCAGCAGCAATATGGTGCTGTACACCATATTGGTGTACAGCATTGTACACCAATATGGCGAATGAAGCCTCCTGTAAGAGCTCTACAAAACGTAAGCTCTGTCAGGAGCAGGGGTGGAAAACTCGTGTACTTCTGGTATTGCCCGTGCAACACCAATAGTTTGATTTCCATCTTAATGGTTACCCAATACCCACTGAATTTGGAGAGGACACCACACTCCTTTCAAAGATAAATATATATATATATATATATATATATATATATGCATATATCTCAGTTGCTTAATATATCAGAGCACAACACGCCTTCTTCATGGATTGAAGCGACAATGTATTTGGTCCTGTCAGTGCAACACTAATGGTTTTCAGGATTTGTCATCGGGTGCAGTCCGTTACATGAAAGCGATGTAGCTGAATCACATGTTGGCAATACACATCATTCTATGAAACATCCACCTATGGTCGGGATTATTCTCGACATAAGACTCCTGCTCTCCTAGTTTCAGTCTCGGGTAGCATGGGTGTTATTTTATATACTTTTGAGGGGGTAAGTGCCCCCTCAATGCTGGCTTTGTCCTCGCCCAATAATTTCAACTTTTAACATGGGGCCCTATGGAGTGTGCTCCAGAATCCATTTCGGCCTGCCAGTTTCCTTCATGTGTTTTGCCCCTTCCTCCAATAATCTTCAGAAATCAACACCCATGTCGGGCAGAATGCGTCATACCTGAGGAAAACGGCACGTTGGGGCCGGCGTGCGGCACACCGCCACGCCAGTGTTGTTCTGCGAGCAGCCACTGTGGACCGGCATCCGGAGCGTTGGAGGCACGCTCCGGCGGCGGCGATGCCCGCCTCCTGTCGAGACGGCCGACGCGCATTGTTCGGCCGGCATTGTGTGTCGCCGGCCGACAATGACATTGTCTGCCCACGCCGCGCGCCTGCCGCCTGCACCGTGCAGCACGCGGCGCCCACTGGCAGCTCCAACTGGAGCGACAGCACCGGCTGGAACAGCTCACGTGACGCGCCCCGCGTCACGGCGCCGGCCGCCCCACCGAGGCTGCCACGCTGAACTGGCCGCGACGCCCATGTCTGGCGAATTGGCTTTGGTGTCGTCATTGGCGGCACGTTTTTAGCAGTGCAAGGGCGTGATGCGCAGCGGTTGACATGACGCTGACCAACTCCCTCCAACAACAGAACATTGCAACGACAGGGTAGTCAGGAAATACGCGTATGCCATTCCGCCTGCCGTGACCTGTATATATTGTAATGTCTTCTTGTTCTGAGTATACCCGAGACGGACATTTTGCGATTTCTCACTGGGGGGGGGGGGGGGCACTTTGGTAAAAGGGTGCTTCTTGGCATAGGCACACCCAGTGGGGATGACCGGGGTCCAGGCCGCATCCTAGCTCCTGAGGAAGAAAACAACTGGTTCCAACTGGAAAAATGGGAAGATACCCCGAACGTGAAAAAAGTGCTGCATATCCCAGTTTCGGGGTTCGGAGGGGTTTGGCTGCCATGCCCTTTTCTGAGAAAAATATTGATCGCGTCACTAGTCCCTTTCTCCTTAGGAAAATCCTGGGTGCGCATCTGATCCTTGGACATGGAAAGAATTGATGAGATATTTACAGCAAATTTAAGGATGAGATACAGTAAATGGGATATATTTTTATAACAGCTTCACACATGGCTTCGATGGGGCGGCACACGCAACTTCTGATGCCTGTAATTAAGGTGGACCGAACAGTGTCTGAGGCGCCGCCGTTCAACACCTTTGATGTGTATGAAAGCGGTGTTCATGCGTTGGCTGGGTGTCGGCGATGTTTTACAGTGACGCGCAGCGTGCCACCGCCGTCGATGCGGCTACGATGCAGCTCCGATGCAGCTCCGACGCAGCTCAGATGCGGCTACGATGCAGCTCCGATGCAGCTCCGACGCAGCTCAGATGCGGCTCCGATGCGGCTCCGATGCGCACCATCCATCACCCGATCGACAGCGTCCACGCAATCTCCGGCGGCAGGCAACGAAATGGAAAGTCGCGAACAAATTGGCAGCGAAACCGTGCTGTCGTCACTGGCGGCCCGCCGCCGAGACGGTGGGACCGACCCTGTGGTGGCACCGCCTGGGAACACGCCGAACCCATCGTGCTCAGCCACCGCGGCCGACGCGGACGAAATGGTCGGCCAGAACCGACGGCCCACTCCGCGACGTGGTGAATCGGGCCGACTCTCGACGGGCATTGTCAACCGGACGTTCTGACTCGGGGCGCATTCTCAACCGGGGTTCTCAACCGGGGCGGGGAAATCCCCGCAGGAATTTTGGCATTTGTGACCTAAGGGAATACAGGCTCATATGACGATGAAAACAGGGCAAGCTTTTGCCTTGAGGTTCATTTTGTGGGGGAGGGGCAATTGAGATTATGCCATGTACGAAAGGCCGAGAACGGGCCGATTAGGGTTAAGAATCGCTGGTGTGGAAATACGCAAAGACGTTTAGCTATTGCGGCACACCCGATTCGCGTCCACGGGATTGCACACGTAGGCGACTGTGGTTTCAACCATTGCACGTCTACAAATTTCGCGCTCCGTTAACATTTCCCGCGATAGACGCGATGGCGAGCCACGCCTACAGTTGGTGGCGAGGAAGGCCAATTTTTTAGGCTGGGAAATCGTGTTTTTGGGTTCTAATTAGTAGTGGATGAGTGAGATTTATGGTAAGTGGGTGTGCTCGGCACAGGCCCTTTAAGCAGGCATGGATGGAGTTTGAAAATTATTGATAGTGTACTCAATCCACGCGTGTGTTACGCGGGATCGATTTAATAGGGCTGGATAGGTAAGGTAGATCGACATGGATGGGAGTGTGGGATGTTGGTGGTTGGTGTCTCTGGAATTTGTGATGAGGCGTTGATTGGGGTGACGAGAGTCCTTTTATCCAGGCTTATGATAACTTCTTTTTACAGACTTAGCCTGGATGGGCCCTTGTATCTCTTATTAAGTCTGAACATTTTACGACAGGCCAGATCTCCACAGCGCGCCACCTGATGATAACGAGGGTGTCGGTGGCGGTTCCGCGGCATCCGGCGGATGTCAGATGCTCTCTCGCCATCCGGCAGACGTTGGCTCCCTCACGGCTCGCGGCGGCAGGTCGCAGCCGACCACCGCCACCGCCGCGGCCGCCGCCGCCGCCGTCGCCGTCACAGTGGGACCTCGCCCGGACACATTTGACGCAGTAATAGCGGGTGATGTACGCCGCGCGCGCCGCCCGATCATGCGGCGGAAGTGAGCCGGATATGGCGGTGGCATCTGTGCGGCGATGTTTGCACCCGGTCCAACGCCGTGAACGGCTGATCTCACAGACGGGGTCGGCCGCCGGGCGGAGCCACGCTTGATTCGACATTCCTGCAGCAACTTGGTGTTGTCAGATTTAGGTGTTGGGGAGACGGCAATAGCAGACGCTCCCTTGATCCGCTCACTGGGCTCCGATCAGTGGGAGATACCGGCCGCGGGTTTACATTGGAGGACATCGGGGCGACTCTGGCCCGTGGAGACGTGCCTGGATTGTGGTCAGCAGGAATGCGTAAGAGATGGTGACTGGTGCGTGAGTATATGCTAGGTTTTCGGAGCGGGACTTGAAATATCAAGCAGGTGCTCATGCAACGACGAACCGATACATTTTCTCAATTATGGGGGGGGGGGGCCGAAGCAGAGTCCACTTCGTTTGAAAAGGGTGTGGTTTACTACTTTATTAAAGTCATCCAGAATCATTGTCTTCGAAATCTGACTTTTTGCCCCTGAGAGGCCCTTCAGACGCTTCCCATCTCGGTTGGGTCGGTGAGAAGTAGCAGGGCTGCTGGGCTCGGCAGGTGGTAAGCAGCAGAGCCTTGGATTTGTGTCATGAATGTCGATCTGCATACTTTTGAGTGGGTCTTGACCCCCACCCCAATGTTCCCACGCCCCAATAATTTCGATTCCAATGCTTTTCAGAAATTGGCGTCCTTAACTTGGGTTGGTGGAAATTCAGAGGTTTGTGGAATTAGGTCCATAGGAGGTGGCTTCGGTCAGTGGGAGTGTCAAGGCTGTGACCTTGCGCCAGTGGGAAGTAAAGGGCCTGTGGGCTTGCGTCGGTGCTAAGTAGCGGAGCTGTGGGCTTGGGTCGGCGAGAAGTGGCTGGGCTGTGGGCTTGGATCGGTGGGAAGTGGCGGGGCTGCGGGCTTTGGTCGGCGCGAAGTGGCAGGGCTCCGGGGCTGTGAGATCCGGCTGCTGGGTGTGTCGGTCGCGTGGCGTTTGACCAGTGACATGTGCCGCTTTCGATATGGCTCAGGTCGATGGAAGATGTCTAACCCGAGATCCATCGATCCGGCGATTGAAAATACATTGGACAATATGACCGACGAACAACGTGGGTATGTGAAGCAGGCATCCCAGCACGATGCTGCAGTGTTACCGATGCGACGTAAATATGGTGTGCTGTGTACGTGTTCTCGATACTACAGTGTCTAGAGAAGGAAACATATGGTAACACTACCCTCATCACGCTGGCACATGACTAACTCAACCGCGTGACAGATCACTACAAACTCAACTGAGTTTCGTTTCAACGTTTCTACGCAGCATTCAACTGGCAAGCTAAGTCAACAAGCAGTTGATACACAAGCCTCAGTCAATGTATACCTGCTAATTTTTGACGGCTTGCTTATCCGTGCGCAATCGGGGAACTTGAGAGCGCGCGCGAGCAAATGCGCGCGGCCAGTCGGGCTGCGACGCCGCCGCCGCGAGAAAGTACCGTCGGTCGGCGGACGGCGGCGGTCGGCCGCCGTCCGGCGAGATGGCTCAGTCAGGAGGTCCGCTGCGTCCACGACGGGGGTGGCCGCCTGTGCTCCTGCGCCCGGTGCGCCCAGGCCGGGGAGCGCCGCTGTGACCCGTGGTGCTGCACGTCGGCGGCGGAAGTGCGCCGCGTGCTCGCGTGGTTACACGTCAGCGGCGGCGAGCCACGTGCTCGTGTTGTTACACGTCGGCGGTGGTGCGCCGCGTGCTGACGCCCAGCGAGCCGCTCGGAGCGCGAGAGCGCGGTCGATCTCCCAGGACGAGCCGCACCGGGCCACACGTGTAAACACGCCGACAGGTAGGCCTGCGCGTGACGAAACGGCCCGCTTCGGCCTGTGGGGCGGGGCAGGTGCCGGACTGTTTGCATCACGACTGCTCGGTGCACTCGAGCGCTCTAGCGTGCCTGCGCTCACGTGCTCAGTACGGAGTGTCTTGGCATGTCTGCACATTGTGTGGCGGGATCATACTCATTGCTGCAGTTCTAATATCCGTTCGTACCAGATCTTGTACTTGGAATTGTATTTTATCATTGATGTTTGTGGGAGACTTAAAAATATGTAAGCGGGAGACTGTCAACCTGCGGCCCACAGTTCGAAGTTGTCATTTTCAGGAATATTTAATGAACATTAGCGGCGACAGGCAGGGACGCGGCCAAGATGTCTGACAGGAGGAGTTACGACTGAGAGAGGTACAGAAGGAAGGCTTGCCGAGGAGGCTGGTGTATTTCAACATTTTCCAGGCCGTGTGTCCCATTTCTGGTAAACTGCCTAGTGCACTCAACTGTTTTATGAAGGTCCTTTTTCCAATTAAAAGAGGAATAGGCCTAGTGTGCTCCGCAAGGTTGGCAGGCCCAGACGCATGATGGGATGACACTGTGTTCCTATTAGTTCATTAGTTTACCCCCCCCCCCCCCCATTCTGACTGCATTATTGTGCCGAAATACCTCCCGAAGACAAAACGCCGCCTCCCCCTCTGACTGCAATACTGTGCCGAAATACCCTCCCCAAGACAAAATACCCCCTTCCCTCTGACTGCATTACTGTGCCGATATACCCTCCCCAAGACAAAACGCCTCCTACGCCCTCCCTCTGACTGCACTATTGTGCTGAAATACCCTCCCAAGACAAAACGCCACCTCCCTCCTCTGACCTGACCACTTTTCCGGAATACCCCCTAAGATAAAACGCCGCCTCCCCCTCCGACTGCATTACTATGTCGAAATGCCTTCCCCAAGAGACAGCAACTATCCACCAAAGGTACTTGCACCTTCGGATCGTGTCTCTATGGCATAAGCCCCGAACCCCGAGCGCACAGCCTAGCGCGCCTCTCAGGTCGGTTCCGCAACGGCACGTCGCACCCATCGACTGCTCATCGCTTGTCGACTATCCATCCACCTCGCGGTGTTTTCAGCCGCATACTCCTGCCTCAGCGCTCCTCCCATCGTGTTTTCAGTGCTGAGCTCCGATGCGGCGTCTGCGGCGCGTCCAGGTGACTGATGGCGCACCTGTGTACTGCCACCCGTCCAGGTGACTGATGGCCCACCTGTGTACCGCCGCCCGTCCAGGTGACTGATGGCGCACCTGTGTACTGCGGCCCGTCCAGGTGACTGATGGCGCACCTGTGTACCGCCGCCCGTCCAGGTGACTGATGGCGCACCTGTGTACTGCGGCCCGTCCAGGTGACTGATGGCGCACCCGTGTACCGCCGCCCGTCCAGGTGACTGATGGCCCACCTGTGTACTGCGGCGCGTCCAGGTGACTGATGGCCCACCTGTGTACCGCCGCCCGTCCAGGTGACTGATGGCCCACCTGTGTACCGCCACCCGTCCAGGTGACTGATGGCCCACCTGTGTACCGCCGCCCGTCCAGGTGACTGATGGCGCACCTGTGTACCGCCGCCCGTCCAGGTGACTGATGGCCCACCTGTGTACCGCCGCCCGTCCAGGTGACTGATGGCCCACCTGTGTACCGCCGCCCGTCCAGGTGACTGATGGCCCACCTGTGTACCGCCGCCCGTCCAGGTGACTGATGGCGCACCTGTGTACTGCGGCGCGTCCAGGTGACTGATGGCCCACCTGTGTACCGCCGCCCGTCCAGGTGACTGATGGCCCACCTGTGTACCGCCGCCCGTCCAGGTGACTGATGGCCCACCTGTGTACCGCCGCCCGTCCAGGTGACTGATGGCCCACCTGTGTACTGCGGCCCGTCCAGGTGACTGATGGCGCACCTGTGTACCGCCGCCCGTCCAGGTGACTGATGGCGCACCTGTGTACCGCCGCCCGTCCAGGTGACTGATGGCGCACCTGTGTACTGCGGCGCGTCCAGGTGACTGATGGCCCACCTGTGTACCGCCGCCCGTCCAGGTGACTGATGGCCCACCTGTGTACCGCCGCCCGTCCAGGTGACTGATGGCGCACCTGTGTGACTGCGGCGCGTCCAGGTGACTGATGGCCCACCTGTGTACCGCCGCCCGTCCAGGTGACTGATGGCGCACCTGTGTACCGCCGCCCGTCCAGGTGACTGATGGCGCACCTGTGTACCGCCGCCCGTCCAGGTGACTGATGGCGCACCTGTGTACCGCCGCCCGTCCAGGTGACTGATGGCGTACCTGTGTACTGCGGCCCGTCCAGGTGACTGATGGCCCACCTGTGTACCGCCGCCCGTCCAGGTGACTGATGGCCCACCTGTGTACCGCCGCCCGTCCAGGTGACTGATGGCGCACCTGTGTACTGCGGCCCGTCCAGGTGACTGATGGCCCACCTGTGTACCGCCGCCCGTCCAGGTGACTGATGGCCCACCCAGGTGACTGATGGCGCACCTGTGTACCGCCGCCCGTCCAGGTGACTGATGGCCCACCTGTGTACCGCCGCCCGTCCAGGTGACTGATGGCGCACCTGTGTACTGCGGCCCGTCCAGGTGACTGATGGCGCACCTGTGTACCGCCGCCCGTCCAGGTGACTGATGGCCCACCTGTGTACCGCCGCCCGTCCAGGTGACTGATGGCGCACCTGTGTACTGCGGCCCGTCCAGGTGACTGATGGCGCACCTGTGTACCGCCGCCCGTCCAGGTGACTGATGGCGCACCTGTGTACCGCCGCCCGTCCAGGTGACTGATGGCGCACCTGTGTACTGCGGCCCGTCCAGGTGACTGATGGCGCACCTGTGTACCGCCGCCCGTCCAGGTGACTGATGGCCCACCTGTGTACCGCCGCCCGTCCAGGTGACTGATGGCGCACCTGTGTACCGCGACCGCGTCCAGGTGACTGATGGCGCACCTGTGTACTGCGGCCCGTCCAGGTGACTGATGGCCCACCTGTGTACCGCCGCCCGTCCAGGTGACTGATGGCCCACCTGTGTACCGCCGCCCGTCCAGGTGACTGATGGCCCACCTGTGTACCGCCGCCCGTCCAGGTGACTGATGGCGCACCTGTGTACCGCCGCCCGTCCAGGTGACTGATGGCGCACCTGTGTACCGCCGCCCGTCCAGGTGACTGATGGCGCACCTGTGTACCGCCGCCCGTCCAGGTGACTGATGGCGCACCTGTGTACCGCCGCCCGTCCAGGTGACTGATGGCGCACCTGTGTACCGCCGCCCGTCCAGGTGACTGATGGCGCACCTGTGTACCGCCGCCCGTCCAGGTGACTGATGGCCCACCTGTGTACCGCCGCCCGTCCAGGTGACTGATGGCCCACCTGTGTACCGCCGCCCGTCCAGGTGACTGATGGCCCACCTGTGTACCGCCGCCCGTCCAGGTGACTGATGGCCCACCTGTGTACCGCCGCCCGTCCAGGTGACTGATGGCCCACCTGTGTACCGCCGCCCGTCCAGGTGACTGATGGCGCACCTGTGTACCGCCGCCCGTCCAGGTGACTGATGGCGCACCTGTGTACCGCCGCCCGTCCAGGTGACTGATGGCCCACCTGTGTACCGCCGCCCGTCCAGGTGACTGATGGCGCACCTGTGTACCGCCGCCCGTCCAGGTGACTGATGGCCCACCTGTGTACCGCCGCCCGTCCAGGTGACTGATGGCCCACCTGTGTACCGCCGCCCGTCCAGGTGACTGATGGCCCACCTGTGTACCGCCGCCCGTCCAGGTGACTGATGGCCCACCTGTGTACCGCCACCAGTCCAGGTGACTGATGGCCCACCTGTGTACTGCGGCGCGTCCAGGTGACTGATGGCCACATGTGTACCGCCGCCCGTCCAGGTGACTGATGGCCCACCTGTGTACCGCCGCCCGTCCAGGTGACTGATGGCCCACCTGTGTACCGCCGCCCGTCCAGGTGACTGATGGCGCACCTGTGTACCGCCGCCCGTCCAGGTGACTGATGGCCCACCTGTGTACCGCCGCCCGTCCAGGTGACTGATGGCGCACCTGTTCGTCCAGGTGACTGATGGCGCACCTGTGTACTGCGGCCCGTCCAGGTGACTGATGGCCCACCTGTGTACCGCCGCCCGTCCAGGTGACTGATGGCGCACCTGTGTACCGCCGCCCGTCCAGGTGACTGATGGCCCACCTGTGTACCGCCGCCCGTCCGCTGTGCGCGCCTCTCAGTTGGGGTCAGAGTCGTCTATTGACGCAACATTCACATCGGTGGCTTTTCACGTTCGCAAGGCATTTGTATATCAAAAGGGAATGTAAATGTTGCACTTCATCGCACATTACGCAAGCCATTCACACATGTGGGTCAAATGTGTGTGTGCTTAATAAAAGTTGCATTATACTTCTTCGAAAAACAAATTTCAGTCCCGCTACAGAAGCATGACTATATGCTTGCACTGAGGTGTGCCACTATAGACTAGCTGTTTCCTGCCTATTTCGATTCTGATTCTTGGTAGTCGAAGGTTATAAGTTTTACGAGCCGGTGGCGTGGCCAGAATTTAGTCTAGGGTGGGTGGGGGCAAATATCTGAAGAGGGCCCCACTACCTACTGCTACCCATCCCACTTTTTCGAAGCTCCTCGGATTTCGGTCAATTTGTTTTCGAAGGGCCCTATATATAAATATATATATATATCAGACGAAGATGGTTAAATACGTGGGAAGATCAGGCATTCCGCACCGGCCTGGCAAATGCAAGACCTGCCATCAAGGTGCAATAATCCGGTAAATATAAACAAAACAAAAAAATCATTTAGCTGCCGACAACAACCAAAAAACGAAAATATATTACAGAAAATACAGGGGCATTAACACATCTCTAATGAAGGCATGAATAGCATTAGCGTGAGTGAAAATACTAGTGTCATGGACACAATTGCTTCTTTCTCTTATCCACTACTTTCAGACATAGTTTTATATGGAGGGTGTTCATGATAAGTGTGGGCCCCACATTGTTCTACCCTTTCAACACCATCATACTTTCTCGAAATGAAGCGTGAATACCAGTGGGGAAAATAATTGCATGATTTGGGGACAGCGGAATGACTAGCAACATGCCCGACCAGCTATGGCCAACAGACAACAACCAACAATTTATATTTCGAATTTATTTTTCTTAACCGATGCCACCCGGTCCAAGGCGAAGCAACTGGCACTGTTGGAGCGGCCGCCGGCACAGCTATCGCTGGGCTGTTTGCTTCGCCATCGCTGGAGCAACCGTAGCTGCTGGAGCAGCTGACTGCCAGAACGGCCGTGGCCGTTGGGGCGGCCGTGGCCACAGGGCCGGCCGCCGCCGTTGAGGTGGCGGTGGCTGACGTTCCCAGTCCTCCACAACATTTATGGTTCTCAAGGATATCTTATCTCTGATGCTGGCCCTCAGTATTCCTCGCACCCATCGCCAGTTCTCAAGGACTCTCTTATGTTTGAGGGGGCCCCGATCCCTCAGGTGCCCATCCCAAAGGTCAAAGGTCTCAGGTCCAGGGCCCTTCATATCGGCTCTGGGCGCTCTACGGCGGTCCGGGGTCCTCCCGAGCTAAGGGTCCTCACCGTGGGCAAAGGGGCCCTCCTTAGCGATCCAGGGCTTCCTCTGTCAGACCGGATGCCCTCTTTCAACAGCTTGGGCCCCCTGTATCAGGCCGGGGATCTTTGTACGGTTCGGGCGCCATCCGTCGGCCAAAGGGCCCTTTCTGACGACCCGATATCCTCTCCTGCAACTAGGCCCATCCGTCGTCTCAGGGGCCCTTTGACGACCCTGGCCCTTTTCCGGCATTTTCAAACGCTGGGGCCCTGTCCAACAGGCCAGATGGTCCTTTCTTCGGCGTGGGCTCTGCTGTCAACCCAGGCGCCCTTCATATTGACTCGGGGTCCTCTCCGTCGGCCTTAGGCCCTCCGAACATCCGGGGCAATCTCCGTCGATCTAGAAGCCTTTTACGTTAGCCCAGCCAAGGACCCTCAACATCTTCCCGAGGGCACTCTCCGTTGACTCGGGACCGTCTTCATCGGCATGGGACCCTTTCTGTCAGGCTGGGGCCACCTTCGTCGGTCCAAGGACCCTTCACGTCGGCCCAGAGGACCATTACGGGCCCCCTGTACCGACGCCTTGAGGGATTTTTGCGGGCACCCTCAAACCCTACAGGGGAGGGGCTTCCCCCTTCGCTCCCCCTTGGCTACGTCACTGTTACGGGCATGATGCTCATCTTCGATTCTGAGTAATCAGTCTGCAATTGATGCTGCCGCAGCGGCCGCTGCTCAGGTCACAGTGCTCGCACACGGGCCAGTCTGACCGGAACTAGTCGACACGATCCCAATCAATTCTCACGTGACTCGTGAAAACAGGCCACGATCTGCGCTCGCAAGGCCTGTCGATGGACAAGGCCAGCCCAGCCGCCTCAGTGACCTGCCGGAGGGTGGGGGCAGGCGTGACGGACACTCAGATCAGACGATCCGCTGCGCAGTGGACCGCCAACGCCGGCTCGAGTTGCGTCGACCTGCGTGCAGGGTCAGCCACCGCGACCCGCGTGCAGGGTCAGCCACAGCGCGGGTCTCTTGCATGTTTCACGTGACCTATGTGATGGCGTGCTGGCGCGATGATGATGATGATGATGATGCCTTCACGTCCCCAATATATTTATACTATCTGACGTCCTGCTACGTAAGTTTGTGATGCTCGCCAAAATGCAAACGTACTACTTGCTACGATGTGAAAGGTCGCCGGTCGTTATTGTAGAGTTCTGGGTCGAGCTTCATATAACCTAGTTTTGGCAGCACGCATGGGCTCTGCAACGGTAAAATGATTGATGGCCGATACTCTGGTTTATACATTCATTATTTGCATGCCACGACCATTGGTGCAGTGTCCAGTTCCAAAATGTTGCAGTGATTTATCGTCTCAACCCGAATGGTGGCGGAACCCATTATGGTACCGCAGCAGCAAGTGAAAAATCCTCGGAGAGGTCAGGTCCGATAACGACTCTTTGACTGCCGCCATTATAACGACAGGGAGCGTACATTATTCATGACGGCACTTTCGTTTTATGAACAGGGCAATTAAAATTGGTCATTGAGATGACAGGTAAATTTACTGTTCCTCGAACCCTGTATTTTGCTCTATTCTATTCCTCTTGATGAATATTCCATGAGACGTGGCACTTATCCTCCTGTCAATCATCGGCTGTTGGTGACACTTCAGTATTAGCAACAGTCGCTGAACCAAAGTAACCTAAAGCAGCGGTGGAGTTTCCTATTCGTTTGGGCCATTCAGACTCACTCCACCCCATCCAAACAATTCTTCTGTTTACTCTATAAACCTCCGATAAGAACAATCAGAAATTATCCAACTTTTTGTTGTTGTTAAATACGTGAGAACGCGTGTTTGTGAGTTCAGTCACTACAATAAATTAAAAATAAGTACTCGTTTTCTCCATTACAAGAAGAGGTTTGGGCAGCAATAATATTACTTGGTTGTTGTTTACCAATTCTATGCCAAATGAACAATATCAAAGAATTAAATGTACGTATCTGTCGCTTACCCACAGAGCCAACGTCATGCATTCATGCCAGCATAACGTCGAGATATAAGATCTGCTAAAATGTTGGGAAACCAGGCTATTCTTGAGGCTTTGTACTCGTTCACACACTTAACAGGCTGCTAGGATTAACGGTAGAATAAGATTAAATAGTTTGACCACGTTTGCAATGATTGCTGTATGCTACATGTATGTACCATGATATGGCAGCTGGGGGCAGCTGGTGCACTCGTCTTGAGGGGCGCCATTTCCTTGGATGGGTGCCACTACGGAAGTCCTTGGAGATGCGCCTTTGGCTGAAAATCCGTTGATTGTGTGGGGAGATGCATCCGAGTATACTGAATGCGAGCCTTTCCTCTCGAGGGGTGCCATTTGGTGCCCATTTTGGCTGAAACTCCGTTGAGGGCGGGGTGCACTCGACCCTCCCAGAAGGAGAGCCTTTTCCCGGTCAGAGGGGCACCACCTTTGCATGGGACGGGGGGAATGCCCCCAGTGTCCCACTGCATCAGCCCCTGATTCCCAAGTCGACCACGTGCACCCAACCATGCGGACTCGACGACTAAGCCTAGACTAAGACTAAAATACTAACGCATTTTATTGAGCACACATTGACATTAGTCATGCACTTGTTAGGCGTAAAGTAGGCACGTAGAACAAATTCGTTGAGTTTGTCAGGATTTGACAAAAACTTGCCTATGTTCGGTTGTCTGTGACTATTCAGCTCATGCAGCGCGGGTCTGACCTTTCAAACCCGGCGGGCAGATCCCTAGTGACTGGTTGAAGTGCAGTAAGTGTAATGGTATAAGTGTAGAACTGGCACCCTTGCCTTTCACATGCGACGGCCAATGCCGGTGATGAGCCAAGAGTTTCCGTTCCGGCGACAGTAGCTGGTACCCGTCACCAGATGTCGTGATACCCCGCCTCTGGTACCACTTGTAGCACCACAGAGGTGCGCCGTGGTGGGCTGGTACCTCGCGGAGGTCCGCCGTGGTGTGTCTAGTATATACCACCGCGGAGGTCCGCTGTGGTGTTACTAGTACATACCACTGCGGAGGTCTGCCGTGACGGGACCGGCTGTATCTACTGCAGCGTCACCGGCGAATGTCTGCCGTGTTTCGGGTCGGACTGGCGCTGCGGCGACAGATGTTGACGCGGAGGCCGTGCCGCCGCCGGCGCCGCCGCCGCTGTTATCCGCGGTGGCGCCGATTCCACACAGGCGGGACGCAGTCCATCACATCAGTGTGACGCCGCCCTGGGTGAACATTGTGCCGGCTGCCCGAACAGTGCCGCTCCGTACCTCCGGACGGGGCCGCGACAGGAGGCAGGAGCGCCGCTCGATACCCCGGACGGGGCCGCGACAGGAGGCAGGAGCGCCGCTCGATACCCCCGGACGGGGCCGCGACAGGAGGCAGGAGCGCCGCTCGATACCTCCGGACGGGGCCGCGACAGGAGGCAGGAGCGCCGCTCGATACCCCCGGACGGGGCCGCGACAGGAGGCAGGAGCGCCGCTCGATACCCCCGGACGGGACCACAGATCGCCCATGGCTGATCCGGCAGGCTCCCTGACGGTCACGTTCACGTCTATGTTCACGTCCGCGTCAACCTCCACGTTCACGTCCACGTCCACGGCCACGTCCGAGGACACCCTCTCCGACACAGGCGCGTGCTCGATAGTTGGAGGCTCTCCGGTGGTCAGGCTTCGGTGACCGCTCGAAACTCTGGTACCGATCAGCAGCCATTGCATATAGGTATCCAGGATCCAGTTTTCCTCCATTCGCAACTCTGAGATTGTCCCTCCATCTGATGGTTAATCACCAGCTGGTGCTGAATTTAATACAGTAGATTTTACATCGCGCAGCCAATCCTCCCTCTGGTAGTTAGGTGGATGACCCAGTGACTCTAGTCATCAAGTACATGGACAATTATATGTCTCAATTGCCTGCCATAAGACATCAACGATGAACGGCAAATTATCAGGTGAAGGCTGAATTGTTCCCTGAAATGTTGGACGGTTGAATCTTAGTCGGAGATCTGATCCTCAGTGATGCATTTCAAGCAAGTGCAATAGAGGTTGTGCAATGTCCATGCATCCTGCCGACACACACTATCAACACATCCGATCACTGCATGGTGAACACAAAGCTCAGCCACCGTGCGCGACGTTTTTGCGCCGCTTCTTCTGGCTGGCCATCGTCGTGTGATGTCAGCCTGACCGACCGCGGCAAAAAACCTTCACAGCATTCGCCTCTGCACGGCCAGCTGGCAGGAATGCGAAACACTATGCCCGGTCGTTCTGATCGGCCGCTAACTGTCGCATCGGCGACAAAAACGTCCGCCGGCGCACTGCGCACGGACATGGGCCTCCGACATGTGCCGCCGACATGGGCGCCACTTTTTGTCGACATCAATCGACGACGAACTGAATCGGATTTCCTCCGTCAAAGGCGTGCCGCTCGAGACGGACTTCGCTGGTCGCTGGGCGGTTGTCCGGGGTGGACGGCTCTCTTTGCAGATGGGTGGGTGTGGCGAAGAAATCAACGTCCTGGCGAGTGTCGTTATGAATGTTGCTAGTGCCAAAATGAGTGTCACGAATGCCAGGACTATGGCCCGTGGCTGAGTGACAGAAGACTCCCTGCGAGGGTCACTGGCTATGCATGTCAGATGAGATGCTCATGGAAATACATGACATACAGCTAATTATTCTTTTTCGCCGTTTTTCACTCAAAAGAGGGACAACAAATAACTGAACGCCTATAGTGTCAGAACTGTGGCTAATCTCAAGAGACGACAAAGGAGCACTGCTCAAAAGGGCCGATAAGAAAACTGAGCGGCATTTCTTTATTTTCTTCGCTGTGCCATTTATCTAGGAACTCGATATAGTGTTTAGTTGAGATGGAAATCACCGGTAGGGAACAAATTTGCTGACGGAGGCATTTGTCAACATTTACACTGTAGGTAATGTGCTAAAATAGGCTATGAGAAGCTCCTTTACTGCCACACTAAATTGAATCCATCATATTTCAGCGACTAAAGTTGGCCTATCATGCCACAGTGATGCAAATTGAAAAGCTCGTTCATGCTACCACTGCCCTGCCACATTATTTCAGCAACTCTCGGTCGGAGCGGCTCTCCGTCTGGTGTATTTCTGGTGTCTGTCTGACTGTGATCGATCACCTCTTCCCTACACGCAAGTGGCGCAGGTGGCGCAGGTGGCGCAGGTGGCGCAGGTGGCGCAGGTGGAGCAGGTGGCGCAGGTTACGCAGGTGGCGCAGGTGGCGCAGGTGACGCAGGTGGCGCAGGTGGCGCAGGTGGCGCAGGTGACGCTGCACACCACACTCGGCCGCGTGTCCACGGCTCCAGTCAGCTTATACGGCGGGAGGAAGTGCAGGCCTCAATCCTGCCGGCAACAGTTGCCTGTCGTCGTGACGCCTCTGCGAGCTGTTGCCTTGGTCGGAGCTGGTCAGCACTGCAGCTGGCTGCTGGTCCCCGTCTGTGGTGAGGTCAGCAGATCAGGTGTGTGTCGCATTAGACCGGACGTCCACCGCTGCACCTGCTGCCGGCCGCTCTCTTCGGCCCATCACGGCGGGAGGGTGCGTCACGACTTCAATGGGGCTCCTGTTGACGGAAGGGTGGAAGAGAGAGGGAGAGAGAGCGAGAGAGGGAGAGGGGCAGAGAGAAGGAGAGTGTGTGAGAGAGAGAGAGAGAGAGAGAGAGAGAGAGAGAGAGAGAGAGAGAGAAAAGAGAAGAGAGAGAGAGAGAGAGAGGGAGAGAGAGAGAGAGAGAGAGAGAGAGAGAGAGAGAGAGAGAGAGAGAGAGAGAGAGAGAGAGGAGAGGGAGAGGGACAGGGAGAAGGAGAGTGAGAGAGGGAGGGAGAGGGAGGGAGATAGTTGCTAATCCACAGCTTGAGTGATCATACCACACCAGATAATTCAGACATAAGCTGAAAACATGTCTTGTTCTCGGTTTCCTAGGACACTGATGTCATCCGAATGCCCGTTAAGGGTGACAACTGGATAGGGAACACTGATAACTATGCCGTGAGGGAGCGCCAACGTCACTTATTAATAGCCATTGGTGCTTCATTATGGGTCGGCACTTCCATCTCGAAGTATGTGAACCACCATAACTAAGGCTGCCAACGACAGCCTTTGTTTAAATTCACATCCAGTTCTACGATTGACTGGCAGACATGTTGTTGATGTTAATTACTGACAGGTTCATACTGTATTCTATGTTTTCCTAACTCATAACGACAACAACGACATTGAGCGGAATATATTGCCCAGATGTTCTCCGTGATTTGAGGCATGTACTTTCACTTACTGTCTTGTTTGTTACTTGCAAGGTTTTACGCGATCGCATCTTCCTGTCGAGGCATGTCACGGTGAATTATTGTTTTACTGTGATTAGATATTCACTCATGGGGAACTTGTTCAAGCACGATTCTTTAAGGACAGAAATCATTAATTCGGCTGTAATACACGTGACTTTGACAATAATCCTTGCTTTCTACAAAAAAACACCTTCCTGTTTTACGATGCTGATGACAATACGCTGTGCGATTTTCACCTTCCCATGCAAAAATGGAAAGTGTCGACCGCTACCGGAGCAGATGTCGAAGAGCGATAAAGAAATCCACGACAGTTTCTGCCGTGAAATTGCCCGCGTCGACAGCGCACTTTCCAAACTGCCGTGTCCGTCACGTGCGTGATCGGCCGCGTAGTGGACGACAAGCGTTTTTGCGGTGCTGTTGAGGACCGCGACTCGCTGCCCTATCACGCTCGTGGTGGGCGGGGCCACACGGCCACGTGCCGGAAACGGCCGGACGGAAGCGCTTTGTGCGGCCGCCGCCTCGCCCCGCGAACGGCGCCGCCGCCAAAACAGACGACTCGAATGATACCGGCGGCTCCAATGCAGTGCCCGGCTGGCACCGAGGTGTAAAATTCGGCCCGTTTAGCGGAGCGGACCGACGGTTGATGGGGTGTGTAATGACTGTGCGATGCCGGAACTGTGCTGTCTGGCCGCCCCGGGGCGGTGCTCCCTCGCACCGACTCCTCCCGTGTATCGAGGCGACTCCCTGTCATTGGAAGACTGCGCTATGGAGGGCTGTGTCTGAATGTAGACGGACTGCTGCCTTCAGTGGAGTTATGTGCCCTTGGCATTCCCGTTTAATATCGGACTACCGATATTGCGAGGTTCTCGGGCTGGCCTTTTTCTTTTGTAGTCCATGACGATTTGTTGCGACACGTACTATTGATGCCACTCAAATTGTACCTGCCGGTCTTCCCAGCTTCTTGAAGTCGGTTGTTTGCTATGGACTATTCCTTTTGTTCGAGCTATTGGATTTGTCGGTGTGTACTGAGAACGTCGTCCGTGTGTGAAGAGGTATATATGTCCTGGTCGTCTAGCTGGGAAGTTGCTGGTACCTTGACATGCTTGACAAAAAAAACCCGTTTGGTGAAAAGTACGGTTCACAAATTTGGTAGATTCTGGCTCTCAAACGCCATTGATGTTGAAGCGCCGATCTAGAGCTGGCCATTTACTGTACATGGCCTACATGCTGAATGAAGGCTTATTTTCTCCGACTGGCTTTTTTCTTTCGTAGTCCAAGACGGTTTGCATGCATCAATGACACATGTCATTGATACTACCTCCAAGCATGACTGTCTTGCTTGTTTTATCTAAAAACCTACAAATGCGATTCAAGACCTGCCAAGTCTTGGCAAGTAATCAGAACGTCTAGAAAAAACGCCATAAGGCTGTACATTCCGAACATTTGCCAGCATAGCTAGCTGAACTCGAATGTGATCAACAGATAACACCAACCACTAATCACCGAATGGCGTTGGGGCGGAGAAAACTAATATCGCCGCGTATCCCCACACTTTCACTCCTTATCTTCTCTCCCCTCTCCGACTGGCGGCAAACTTGAATGATTGATGTGTCGGTATTGCCTCAGTGTCAACCGACCCAATCTCGGCATCGCCGCTCGCCGATCAGTGCCCGTCCCAGCGCCGAGTTTCCCAACCGCCAGCCGCGCCGCATTTGCCGGTGCTCGGCGGCGCGGCGGCATGAATTTGTATGAGAGTGTCGTACAAGAACGCGGCCCACGCGGCCGACAAGCCGCGCTGTGCACAAGCGTAGCGTGCATATTTTGCCGCCGCGAGGGCGCCTTGTCTATTGCGCCGAGGGTCACTCTGATGTGTGTGTGTCTGTTGCGCCGAGGGTTACTCTGATGCGTTTGTCTATTGCGCCGAGGGTTACTCTGATGTGTGTGTCTATTGCGCCGAGGGCCACTCTGATGTGTATGTCTGTTGCGTCGAGGGCCACTCTGATGTGTTGGTTTTCGCTCGGGCGAGCACGACGAGCGAGCGAAATTGGAGCATCCGTGGTGTGTGGGACCCACGGCAGATCGACTTGTGCGGCAGCGGAACCGATGTGCAGTAGCTGGGTGCCGCGGCGGCGTTGGCGCTTGAATGGAACGGAAGATGAGACTGCGTTTGCACTCGACTTAAGATAACAAAACTAGATCCGGGTTGGTTTCATGAACACGGACCTGTGCGCCCAGAGTGTTCAGAATTATAACGCCAGCGGTTAGCAGCATACTACCAATCTGTTGTCAGATTACCAACACAGAAATCCTTGTCTGATTCTAAGCCTTCGCTTCCCTCCCTCCACGCCTGCCACACCCATTGGGCAAACCAGAATTGCGTTGCTTACGCAGCTTGGTACGTCCGTTTGCGTTTGTATCCAGATACATACAGACAGCGAACACCGAGTCAGGTAATGGAACACCGAGTCAGGTACGGTGGTTTGTTGAACGTTGGTCAGGCGCGAGGGGGATCTGGTCCCGTACTAAGGATTCGTTATATCTGTGTTGTTCTACGTGGCCAGTTAGCTGATGGAGTAACGTGCTGCTGTCAGTATAGCGAGGAGCTATATTCTAACTCGCCTCATGCCATGTGCTGGTAATTCAAAATTGCATTCCTCTTTGCGAGTTGGGTCAGTGGTGTGTCCCCTTTCACCACAGTTCGTTCAGCTGGTCAGTAGTGTTTCTGTCATAAAGCAAGACATTCGAGCTACCAGCAATATCACACTAATAGTAATTCCAGCAACCAAGAAAGTATTCTCAATACTGCAACAACGTAAAGCATGGGGTAGGGCTGCCAAATCGCTTCAAGTGATATGACAAGAAATGCATTGTAAATTAGTGTGCATCTTATGTATGTTATACATTTATTCCTAGCATATTTTTTAAAGCTAGGAATACACAGCCGAAGGCAGCACATTGGTACTCAGCACGGCGAGACTGGTTGGCATGACGCGGTGGGATGTGTTGGCGCGCCCTTGACAGCGTGTTTATCGCACTTGTCACGGTGTTGACGGGCGTGTTTACTGCGCCAAGACCAAGGAGATCACGATAAAAACGCCGCCGTGTCATGAAGCACGCAACCGCCGTTGCTAATTGTTGCCGGTATTTGCTTGCGAAACGTTGCGTTTGACGTTAGGTTGTGCAAGCCCATACACAGTTGTGTCGGCGCAGTTGTGGCGTTGCACATGCCTGCCAAGCTTGGCATAGCAATCGTGGTTCGAATTTTGATTGAGATGTTGAATGACTGACGCAGTCACCATTGGCTGATGGTTTGCAATATCAACGATGAGAAATGAAGCACGTCTGCAGACACTGTTGGATCCAAGGGCACGCACTGGCCATAAATGCCATCAGTCGGAGAACTGCGACCCATCGGGAAGATACAGGTGCACCTCCCCTGTCGATTTTTTTTAGCCGAAGGGACCGCTACAGAAAGGTCGAGTGCGCCCAGTCACTGAAGTTGTGAGCAGAAAGCTGCCCTCTGAGAGAAATGTGTATCCATTGGGAAGGTCAGAGTGCACCCTTCGAATGGTCCTCTTTCCAAGTGCCCACCGGATAAATTGTGCGCCCTGGATGAGTGTTCCCCTCCCTCTCGCTTACAATTTCTGGATCCGCCAATGTCTGGAGACCTGTTGCTAAGAGAGGGCAGTGGTGACGTTCAACGGCCAGGTGTTGCCGTTAAAAAGAGGAAATGGGAAGTAGCATATCTGCTCGAGTAAGGTTCGAAAGCGGATGGTTCACGATGTGATCTATCCTGCCGACTTTTGTTATTGCAAGCTGTGGCCGATGGTGGCATCAGTGATTACGTACTAATGATTGTGACCCCTTTCAACACTCCCTGCCAGCATCTCATCCAACTTCTCTAATTCACTATTTTCATCGGTCCTCCTCGATCTAAATTTTTCCTTAAGCCCGTACTTATCTCGAACGCCGACGGATACCTAATTCAAACTTATACGCTATCTTCATCCACCCACCACACGCAGTGGCCCTAAAATTGCTAGGTGTCATTTCTACATCCAGTTTTGCAAGCGAGTATGTGTTTGGTTGCCGAGAAGGATTCCTGTCCTCGGTTCTTGAACGTGCGCGATTCTATGAAGCGTCGTGCAATATTATTGCATGAATATATGGAAAATATTGCTGTTAAAAATTGAAGTTTATTTAACGCTGTCTGTAGGACCTTGTCATCGCGGTATGCTTCTGAAGCATAGCTACGGTAATTGGTTGACTCACCTGTTCTGTGTCTGGCTGACAACCTGCGTCTGGGACTGACAGTCTGTGCCTGCAGCTGACAGTCTGTGTCTGTGGCTGACATCGGACTTCAGTGGCTGTTGGTCTGTGTCTGTGGCTGACATCGGACTTCAGTGGCTGTTGGTCTGTGTCTGTGACTGGCAGTATGTGAATGCGGCTGACGATATGTATGTGTCTGCGACTGACAGTCTGTGTCTGCGGCTGACATCGGACCTCAGTGGCTGACGGTCTGTGACCGTCCTCGGTCGACGTCAATGTCTGTGACCGGCAGACCGATTGGTGGCCGGCGCACCACCCGCCAGGTCACTCACACATAGCTTAGCCCGGCACCGCCGCTGGCGGTGAGCGAACCGACTCGTCGCGTGGCGAACCCCTCATCAGACGAATAGCGGGATATCTGTCACCCAAACAGGAAGCAACAGGAAGCCACAAGCAGTATGTAGAAGATGCCCATAATGTGGGCTTCTCGCGTAACCGTGGCGGTGTTCTTAATTGTCGGCAATGCTATTTAATCCTGAATGGATCGCGCATGACCTCGTTGAAGGTGGCCTCTTGTATGGGTCGTCGTATGAATTGAACGTCACAACACGAATTGTTGTGTATTATGTGGGTGTTGTATGCTGGTTAATCGTCGTGTCCGTTTTTAGACTCATTGTGTGGAAATTACTGCGAAAACAGTTCTCCAATGTAGTAGTTGCTGATGTCTTCATTGATGTGAAATCCGCGGAAGACAACTCGTCACAACTACCGCACCAGTACAGTGGAATAGAAACAAGAGGGACAGAGAGGAAATTGCTCTCTTATTCACAATTTGAATTTAGGAGGATTTGATGAGCTCGTATAATTAACCCTACAAACGTTGCATGGAACGAGGCGATTTAACAATGACCTTTGACCCTCACCGAACTCTGGGCCGGCTCTTACGCCGCTGCGCCGGCACCCAGAACCGAGCCGCGTTGTGTGTCAAAGTGGCCGTTGACAGACCTCGGTGGGTCAGCAGTGGGTCAGCAGTAGATCCGCAGCCGGCCGGAGCGTCTTCCGCAGAGGGTGGCGTGGCCGGAAGTGGCCACTGACAGCCATCAGTGGGTCAGCAGCGGGTCAGCAGTAGATCCGCAGCTGGCCGGAGCGTCTCCCGCAGAGGGTGGCGTGGCCGGAAGTGGCCACTGACAGCCATCAGTGGGTCAGCAGCGGGCCAGCAGCCGGCCGGGGGGGGGAGCTCCCTTAGGGAGATGCATGATCGGAAGTGGCCACTGACAGCCCTCAGTGGGTCAGCAGCGGGTCAGCAGCCGGCCGGGGGCATCCGGCCGGGGCTGCTCCCGCGGAGGGCGACGTGGCCGGAAGTGGCCACTGACAGCCCTCAGTGGGTCAGCAGCAGGTCAGCAGCCGGCCGGGGAGAGGGCATCTGGCCGGGGCTGCTCCCGCGGAGGGCGACGTGGCCGGAAGTGGCCACTGACAGCCCTCAGTGGGTCAGCAGCGGGTCAGCAGCCGGCCGGGGGGGCATCCGGCCGGGGCTGCTCCCGCGGAGGGCGACGTGGCCGGAAGCGGGCGTGCCGGTGGCGCCGCGCTGGCTGCCGTCGACAACTTGTGAATGGCGCACAATAGTCCAGCCGACCTGAGCACGGCGGTATTACGGCAGTGGCCTGTACCGCCGCTAAGCGCGGCCACCGCTGCGTCGTCCTTGGGTTATGACTGCACCTCGTTTACAGGTGTTCGCCCGCCCCAGGAGAGTCGGGAACGACTGTGCGGCCGACCGTCTGACGCCGGTGGCAGGCGGACGCGGCGGCGGCGGCTTCTCTTCCGTCGTTGGACGACCGGCCGACCTGGCCCGGCCCGGCACGTGATCGTGCCGACACCGCCCGCACCGCCGCGGTGAAAGGTGCGATCAGTTCGGGCCGCCGCCGCCGCCACCGCCGCCAAAATCGGCGACGAACAGCGCTTCCGGTGGCGGCGCCAGGCTGCGGCCTGCTCCGGTTAGCGACCTGTGCCGCGTGGACGTCTCCGACCAGTGGTGATAGCGACTTGTGTGACGTCGGCGTCGCTAATCGGATGAGTTAGAGGCCGGCGAGGCGTCGAGGTCTCCTCGCCGGAGCGATGCTCAAGTGGCTGTCCCAATACGCAAGCGGGTACAGAACTCGCAAGCAGAAGTACGATGTGACCGGGGTCGGCGTGTCCCCGGAGCGATCGCTGTGGGTGGTGGCGGACGTGTCTGACGATCGGTCGCCCGACGTTCGCCGGCCAGACTACGGCAGGAAGCGCGACGACGCCGCCGACCGACCACATGTGATCGGCTCATGCCGGCACCCGCCGGAGAAGTGGCGCGGGCTGAGGGCGCCGGACTCGTCTCCGCCCGGCGGCAGCCACTCGGCCGCACGCCGCCGGGCGTCGCGCGTCGCTTCCGGCGCGTCGGGCGGCGCCGAGACCGGCTGCGCGAGCGCCTGGCCGGCGCGGCACCGACACCTGGTGGTCGAGTACACCTCGGACGAGTCGCCCGAGCGGCGGCCGCGGCAGCTCTCGCCGTCGGCCGAGTCGCGTCTCGTGTCCGACCGCCAGTGTGATGACGAGTTCGTCGTCGTCTGCGTGCCGAGCGCGGCCGGGGAGACGCGGCCTCCGGCGGCCGCGTCTCGCGCGCCGGCGCGAAACCACCGCGTCGCCGCGACCTCCGGCACGGTCCCGGCTTCCGACTGTACCCAGCAGCGTAACACCGCATCGACTTCACGCTCAATTCCGGACAGCGGAACACACCGGCATGGTTCCGCAGACAGCGTCACAGTAGCATCACGTCGCCCATCTGCCGGCGACGGCCGGCGCCGTGTCCACGGAGCGTCAACGTCCGACACCGACACGGGACGACAATCGCGACTGGAGCGTCACGAGCGTCGCAGCCGGACGTCGCCATCTGCGCGCCCGGACCGGGTGGCCGGCTCAGTCGGCGTCGCACGTGCAGCCGGACCGGACGACGCCAGCGGCGGCGGCGTCATCTCGCAAGACGACGGCGTGACGCGCATCAGCGTGTCGGCGCGGCGCACTCGTAGCGAGGGCGCGCCGTCCGAGCGCGCGGCGCGCTACCTCAGCACGTCGCTGCCGCGCCACAGTCGGCCCGGCGAGCCGGCCGACCGTCGCCGCTGGGTGCTGACTCTGCCGGTCCGACCACGGCGCGCGGCCGACGACGGCCAGCCGCAACCCGCCCGGGACACTCGTGACACTCGTGACACCCGGGATACCCGAGACAATCGTAACACTCGGGAGAATCCCGACCACCGTGACCACCGCGACTCTCGGGACGTTCGCGATTCGGGTGACGCCCGCGACGGTCGTGACACGCGCAGTGCCAGCGAGGGTCGGTGCCGCGGCGGCGACGACCGCATCCACGTCCGCATGATCAACAACGTCATCCACGCCGGCTGCCGCAAGCCAGTGCGCTCCCACAGCCTGAGCGTGGGCCGGCCGGCGGCCACGCCGGCGACGCCGCCGGCTGCCGCCAGATTCGGCGGCCGCGTCATCACCAACGGCTCGCTGCCGCGTCCTGTGAGGCCGGGCCGCGCCGGCGGCGACGGCCCACCGGCGCCGTCGTCGTCGTCGACGACCGACGCTGCGCCGGCCGACGTGCGCGGAGAGGCGGCGGCGTCGTGGCGCCGGCCGCGCAGCTCCAGCTGTCGGCCACAGCACGCCGACGACGCCGACGAGGCGATTACCAAGCGCGTGACGGTGGTGCCGCGTCGCACCCGCAGCGAACCGCGCGGCATCGACGCCGACGCCGACGGCGCCGACGCGCCGGCCGCCGCGTCGGCCGGCTACGCGCACATCGCCACCCTGCCGCGGGCGGCGGGCCGGCGACGCGCCGCGGCCGCCGATGTCACCACGCAGACGTCGCCGCAGGCCACGCCCGAGCCTGAGCAGCGGCCCGCCGGATCTGTCGTGGCCGCGGCGGGGCTGACGCGCCCGCGCTCGGCGTCGGCCGGCTCGACGGAGCTGGGCAGGATCTGTCGACAGGCGCTGCTCCGGCTGGAGCGGGTGTCGGCGCGGTCGGGCCACCCGCTCGGCACCCCACTGCCGCCACAGGTCAGTCCGGTCAGGTGCCCAACAATTGGCCTGCTTGCATGAACAGAGTAACTTCCCAATACTTTGTATTAGGATAGAATTAGGAAGGCTTAAGAAAATATTGCTTTTGTAAAAAGGCTTCTGATATACCAAATCAACCGAAAAGGTTAGCAATATATTTGTGAGCTTTCCTAATCGCATCGCATGCCCAAGTTTCGCTGCTCATGTAGACGGGATAGCTCCGCATGTTAGCTGTTTCGAGCGTGACGAACACTGTTCACCAAGGTGCCAGATCTACCAGGCAGATCTTCCATGCAATTTTGCTGTGCAACGTCACGGCGTGTAGCGTCACGGTGTGTAGCGTCACGGTGTGCAACGCTGTATAAAGTGTTCCGCCGTTCAGCGTGCATAGACTGCTTGTGGAGCGACTCTTTAGAACATTTATCTAAATCATGCCACTAATGCATACACTTCGAGTTTCATTGGATTTATGTTGCTATTTGTTCGTGATTTATTGCTTTACTTACTCAACTAGCTTCACAATTTTTGAGTTTTGAAGCAATGGGTTGTAGTAGCTACAGATAACAAACGAGACAACGTCCATATCAACTCTTCATTGACAACGGCCATTTTGGCCGCAAACTCTGATATAGATAAAGCGTTGATTACCGTTAACTTGAGATAGCACTGACCCGGCTGTTGCCGCTCATGCAAGGGTTTGCTGACGTCACACTCTACTGCAAGCTTTACACTACAGTTCTCATCAGATTTCCAGATATCGTCTTCACGTACGGGCCAGCAAATGTAGGCCATCGGTATGACGAATGTCACGCACTTTCACCAAGGAAGGAAATACTTTTTGAAGATTAATGGTATATCCGAATCTGTCGGAAGTCCGGGAGGATTTCTCATTAGTCATTTCACCACCAAAGCAATGCTTGTCGAAATCCTCCTGGTGATATTTTTCTGCCGAGACCTGTGTCGGAGACTTGTGGTTTCCGGCTGGCGGCTCCGACATTTCCTCCGATCCAAGCGTAGCTCAGATCGTTTGACCACCCGGTCATGCAGCACAAATTATGCTTCCGGTGATACATTTCCATGCAGTGAATTTCATTTTTCCCCATTTGATGTACACGTCGGGTCAATTTTGCGGATAACATGAAATTAATGTTAAACCTCAATAATGAAAGCAAGTTAGACCATGGAATATTGCTGGAAATTAAAGGACTGGTGATGCCATCATATTAATATATCGCTATTTTTTCCTCAAAACTGCAGGTATTAGCTCTCAGACACGCTTCAATTCAAGGGGAACTAATGACGTCCCACGCTGTGCTCCGAATGACACCCAAAGCGGCCGCATGGATAGCACACGCTGGCCGCTGTTCGCGATCGGAAGTATTGGCCTGGAGTCTGGGCGTACCTGGTTGGGACCATCAATCACGCGCTTGATGGGCGACAGGCCGTCCGGAGCCCGCCAGATTTGGCCAATATTACGGGCAACTGATCGACACCCCGAACCGTGCTCTGACCATCAAACACTTCCGGTGGTGTGGTCTTGATGCTCAATCACTCGGAGTTGGTCTATAATGGCTGCCTACTCAACTTGTGCGGGGTCCGGTGATGGTCCCCGTGAGGCGTGAGGTACAGCCCGGTGAGACGTGAGGCGTGAGGCGTGAGGCGTGAGGTGTGAGATGTGAGATGTGAGGTGTGAGGTGTGAAGTGTGATGCGTAAGGTGTGAGGCGTAAGGTGTGAGGCGTCAGATGTGAGGCGTGATGCGTGAGGTGTGGTGTGTGAGGCGTGATGCGTGAGGTGTGAGGCGTGAGGCGTGAGGTGTGAGGCGTGAGGTGACATTGGTATGTGTATCCGGTGATGCATGATGCAATTTGAAATGTGTAATATCAATTTGAAGCTTTTTTAAAATTAATTTTGCCTTCTTATTTAGGTTGGAATTAAGGCTGCTTCTCACACAAAATCTCAGCCTATATTTTATTCAGAACTCATACATGCCTTAATGATGCATTGAGAGAGAGAAGAGAGAGAGAGAGAGAGAGAGAGAGAGAGAGAGAGAGAGAGAGAGAGAGAGAGAGAGAGAGAGAGAGAGAGAGAGAGAGAGAGAGAGAGAGAGAGAGAGAGAGAGAGAGAGAGAGAGGAAAGAGAGAGAAAAAAAAAAAAAAAAAAGAGAGAGAGAGAGAGAGAGAGAGAGAGAGAGGAAAAGCAATCGGAGGCTCAGGGGTGCAGGACCAAGATAAACCTTTACCTACTTCACAATTCAACACAAATTGTTCCTGAGATGTAGCATGGACAAGATGGACTTTAAATATTCTCCACCCTCTTTCATTCGATGAGGTTAAGGAACAGTTACGGTTGCTGTAATCGAATACAATGGGAGCAACGGAATCGAATCTGACCCAGTTGAGTGGCAGTGCATGGAGTTAGGACAGTTTTTTTTCTCGTTTATTGCAAACGCGGCCCAAGATGCGCGATTAACATGCGCTTTCCTGTTCGGGATTCAGTTGCACAAAATGCAGGTGAAAAACAGGTTTTTATTCGCAACAATAGTTGGCTGACCGATGTTATCAAGAGTGACATTTCCATTGTAAGCGCACACCAGAATGATGAAAACGTTGTCTCCATTATACCTGCAACACCAGTCGGAGATTCCTAGTTGCGCATCGCGGTGAGTGTTGCAGACGTGTGTCGACAACTGCTGTCACTGGCAGACGTGTGTCGACAACTGCTGTCACTGGCAGACGTGTGTCGACAACTGCTGTCACTGACAGACGTGTGTCGACAACTGCTGTCACTGGCAGACGTGTGTCGACAACTGCTGTCACTGGCAGACGTGTGTCGACAACTGCTGTCACTGGCAGACGTGTGTCGACAACTGCTGTCACTGGCAGACGTGTGTCGACAACTGCTGTCACTGGCAGACGTGTGTCGACAACTGCTGTCACTGACAGACGTGTGTCGACAACTGCTGTCACTGACAGACGTGTGTCGACAACTGCTGTCACTGGCAGACGTGTGTCGACAACTGCTGTCACTGACAGACGTGTGTCGACAACTGCTGTCACTGGCAGACGTGTGTCGACAACTGCTGTCACTGGCAGACGTGTGTCGACAACTGCTGTCACTGGCAGACGTGTGTCGACAACTGCTGTCACTGACAGACGTGTGGCGACAACTGCTGTCACTGGCAGACGTGTGTCGACAACTGCTGTCACTGGCAGACGTGTGTCGACAACTGCTGTCACTGGCAGACGTGTGTCGACAACTGCTGTCACTGGCAGACGTGTGTCGACAACTGCTGTCACTGACAGACGTGTGTCGACAACTGCTGTCACTGGCAGACGTGTGTCGACAACTGCTGTCACTGACAGACGTGTGTCGACAACTGCTGTCACTGACAGACGTGTGTCGACAACTGCTGTCACTGGCAGACGTGTGTCGACAACTGCTGTCACTGGCAGACGTGTGTCGACAACTGCTGTCACTGGCAGACGTGTGTCGACAACTGCTGTCACTGGCAGACGTGTGTCGACAACTGCTGTCACTGACAGACGTGTGTCGACAACTGCTGTCACTGGCAGACGTGTGTCGACAACTGCTGTCACTGACAGACGTGTGTCGACAACTGCT
The DNA here is from genome assembly GCA_034440615.1 of Ashinkailepas kermadecensis. NCBI lineage: Eukaryota > Metazoa > Arthropoda > Thecostraca > Neolepadidae > Ashinkailepas > Ashinkailepas kermadecensis. The sequence goes on along the minus strand of JAOTOM010002886.1, from coordinate 8,175 downwards.
GTCACTGGCAGACGTGTGTCGACAACTGCTGTCACTGACAGACGTGTGTCGACAACTGCTGTCACTGACAGACGTGTGTCGACAACTGCTGTCACTGACAGACGTGTGTCGACAACTGCTGTCACTGGCAGACGTGTGTCGACAACTGCTGTCACTGACAGACGTGTGTCGACAACTGCTGTCACTGGCAGACGTGTGTCGACAACTGCTGTCACTGACAGACGTGTGTCGACAACTGCTGTCACTGACAGACGTGTGTCGACAACTGCTGTCACTGACAGACGTGTGTCGACAACTGCTGTCACTGGCAGACGTGTGTCGACAACTGCTGTCACTGACAGACGTGTGTCGACAACTGCTGTCACTGGCAGACGTGTGTCGACAACTGCTGTCACTGGCAGACGTGTGTCGACAACTGCTGTCACTGGCAGACGTGTGTCGACAACTGCTGTCACTGACAGACGTGTGTCGACAACTGCTGTCACTGGCAGACGTGTGTCGACAACTGCTGTCACTGACAGACGTGTGTCGACAACTGCTGTCACTGACAGATCACGGAACTGGAAACATGCCTACCAATTCTCCCGTTGATGGCCAATGAAGAGCACAGTTATTGTAACGCGGTTGTGGCTACCGTGTAGACAGAACGAGCACAATTTAGCTAATATCTTATTTATGTTTATTTAGACCCATTTTAAACACTCACGTGTTGTGACTTTGCAAAACGTTTCCAGTTTTTTAACCTTTCATGTCACCGTTCGTATTATATTTCGCACCAAAACGTCATCTTATATATCAGAACGTGTGAGCCTGAATTTCAGGTTTCTTCGTCCTCGTCCATGGCACATGCTCATTCCCATTAAGATAGAGCTCGAATTCCATTGATGAGTATATACAGTTTGTGAAGAAAGTCGTTTGCTGAAATTTAGACACCATCGCCTGTGGAAGCTGAAACAAATCACTGCTCCACAACTCACACTCGTCTTATGTGCGACTTTGAGTGCGACATAAAATTACAACATAACCCAGCCCGAACGGTCTTTGGTTGGTTATTGGTTGGTTATTGGTTTTACGACACGTCGACCGTTGAGTCATATAGCGCCGCCAATCTCTCACGCCGATTGGTCGCGGGCGAAGAGTAGCGACAGGTGAGATTCGAACCCACAATCTTTCGATTGTGAGACGAGCATCTAACCCCTAGACCATTCGTCCCCCCCCAACGGTCTTTACCAACAGACATATTCGTCCTAGCAAGTCAAACCGAAATCATACCATTGGTGGCAAATGTCATGTTACCTTTGCACTCAAACAGCTTCAATGACCAGGCCTGGCCAGGGGCATAATGTGTCACAAGAACAGGAGTCAAATCTAACAAGGTTTAGCCAGGGGCCATCAGATTAGCCATCAGATTAGCCATCAGCCTTAGCTATCAGAACAGGAGTCAAATCTGATCAGATCTGGCCAGGGGCATAATGTACCATCAGAACAGGAGTCAAATCTGATCAGATCTGGCCAGGGGCATAATGTGCCACCAGAACAGGAGTCAAATTGACGTCGTGGGAGTATTCGCATGCACTGAAGCGGCCAGATAAATGGTCACCATGAACGGTACTTGATCGACGTTGGATCATCTAAGCAATCCTACAATAAGGGGTAGGAGACGTGGCCACGAATGACCTTTGTGTCAGCATTTCGCATCAAATGCTTCTTTCATGCTTCTTTCGTTCCTTGTGCAACCTGAGAAATCCACCAGACGGGTCGGGTTGCAAAGAAGCGTCTCCTTCCATCTCACGTATCGGTGCCCAAGTATGAAGGAACCTTTTCGGAACTGGTTTCCAATCGCCGTGTGTCTTTATCAGCACCCCTACACTCTCTATTGTGATAGCCAGCAAACCGTCCCTTAGAATAGACACCCACGTCCGTTCTAATATCTTTCGATAGAAAATTGCTTTCTCCAGCAGGACAGGCGTCCCATACCCATACCCATACTCATACGACAGTCACCAACATAAATATCTCACGATGCTATGTCGGGATAAAAATTCAGTTGGCAGTCGCTAGTGTGCATGCTAGGGGTGGAGAAGGGCGACGAATATCAATTCGGGAGAAAGAAATCGAAGTGAGTGGTATGTACCTGACAGGAGCGCTCGGAAGTGAAGGGAAAGAAGACGGACACCACGTGCGCAGAAGTGCAGACACAGAACATTGGATTGCAGCCATCGAACTTAAACCATGGCGGTACTTGAAATTAATGGACTTGATGTGGCTCTCAACATTATTTGTCGAACGCTCCTGCTTTCCTGAGTCGCCCCATTGGCGAGTATTGCGGTGCAATTCTTGCCGACATCGCATGAACACCCATCGATGTAGTTGGCTATGCCGTATAAATTACGCAGATGTGTGACAGCATTAATCGCCATGCACTGGGAATCCGCGAGCCCGTGTCCGATATGCTATATTCACAGGCACGCACACCGCACATAAGAGCTCACTTTCCGTTGATGGAAAGCTATGAAGAGGGACCTGCTTACTACCAATGAAGCTCTGTGTGCAAACACGACTCGATGTAGGAAACATGCTCGATAGTTTGTGGTTAGTTTCTTGGATTCTTGGCAACACTTGTCTTGTGCTCAACACACCTGTCACGCTTGTCCTTGCTGGCATTATGATCCAGTATCATCTCAATACGGCCACTGTTGTATGGTCAAAACTCACCGTTGTGTGCACCCACCTGGCGTAATAGGCGCAGTAACTCCTTTGGACTGTCACTGTTCTGTCACCGTCACTGTGGGCAGCCGCTGTCAATGGCAGCTGTTCGCAGTGAATGCCATTGTGTCACTGCCGCTACTGACTTGCGTGCTGTGACTGTGCGCGTCGGAAACGCGCTGCTGTGCTCCGCATGCACCCGCCGTTGGACGGATAGTGAGAACCCACCTCATGCACGCAGGCCGTTTGTCGTATGCACTCGCTACGGGACATGTTGAACCGTGCAACACGGTGTTGAGTGCATGGAACACATCCATGTTGTCGTACTCAGTTCGTTATGGGTACAGCGAACACCCGGTGTGTCGCACACACCCGGTATTTCGCACAGTGGAGCACCCATTCTGTCGTGTACACCCGGTATTGCGCACAGCGAAACACCCATTCTGTCGTACACACTCGACATTGGGTGCAACGAGCACGGACCCTGCGACTGGCCGTCAGATATGGCGAACCACCACCGTCCCATGCACCAGCTGGTGTGTGCCTCCACCGCCAAGCCCACCCTCTGTCGTGTCTCACGTCGTAATTACAACGCACCATCACCATACGCACCGGGTCGTGATTGGCCTGTCAAAAGCCGCTCGGGTGGGAGAGAAGAGCGCGAAAGCACTGCCAGTTTCCGTCTGGTTTCGACGCACAGCCGTGTGCGGGCTCAAACGGACGTGCGGCACGCACCGGTCCGGTGCGGTCAGTCAACGACGGCGCCAGTTCGGATTCGCGGCGTATTCGAAGTGCTCGGCGACGGGCGAGGTGCAGTTGGAAGCGGGCCTCGATGCCACGGCCGGGCAGTGGGTTGCTGCTGATCCGAGTGTGAGCCGAGTGTGAGCCGAGCTTGATGGGAGCGTGACCCCTCCCGCATCGGTGTCGTCCTACTCTTCGGAATTGGGTGACTCCACCACACCTTCACCACCTCACACGCACCTGCGAGGGCGTGAACGCTACCACTGATACAGGCACACATCACTTAATTCTTGCTCTAATAGGGTGGGGAGTGGGGGTAGTGTGGGAAGTGGGTGGAGGTGGGTGAGTGTATTTATCGGCGTGCCAGACCATAAAGGTCATTTGCGCCGCTTTGCTCCAATGGAATACAAGGTCCCTGATGCCCCACTGAGCAGAATTCAAGGAGTGTATAATATCAAATAGACCATTGATTGACACGGTTCAGGAGACCCGATGACACGACAAAGGCCCCTGCAGTTATAATATCTTTGGCTATACCCTGTATGCCCATAATCTAAATTATGCGCAATCCTGCGGCGGCGGGGTAGCCTTGTATGTCTCGGACAACCTTTTTAACCGCCAAGCCACCCTTGCTAACAACCTCAACTTTGTTGCCGTAACCGCACAAATTGCACAACTTGAGTTCACTGTCCTCTCTCTACCTCCACCTACACCTACGCTATTTCTCTCTTCCGTTACAAACCTCTTCGATCTTCTCCCACACCCCCGCCTGGTGCTGTGTGATCTAAATGCCCACCATCAGTTATGGAGATGTCACACCGCATCCCCACGCGGACACTACATCGAAACACTCGTCAACACCCACAACATGGTCCCTCTAAATGACGAAACACCCACCCACATTTCACCGTACCTCCCATCACCCATTGATCTCTCTCTTGCTTCAGGTTCAATTTCTCCCTCTTTTCTTGGCACGTCCAACCCGACCCATTTTTAGCGATCACTTCCCTATTTATGTCATACATGACTGCTCAGCCCAGTCTAACGATTATTCATTTTTACCACACTGGGACGTTCGCAATGGGAAATGGCGGCCCTTTCACCCAGGAATTTGATTGCGTCTAACCTCCCCAATCCCACCCCAAAATTTCGGTTTACCTCAATGCCATATTGTCGCGGCAGAAACGCACATTCCCATACTCGTCACCCCGGTCGTAAGCACGTGCTGTGATGTAACGACGAGTGTCAACACGCCGTCGCCCTGCGGCAGCGGCCTAAGCGGAATTTTCGTTAAAATCACACCACACAAAACATGTAAGAAGCCCGCGGGACCAAAACACGTTGTCAGCAAATTATCCTCCAGGCCCCCAATACTCATAACACACCACCACATTCCTTCATAACACTCTTGCCACCAGTGACTTTACCTCCGAAAACACTGAACCATATACTCTTCTTAGAGTTAAGTGGCTTTCAGCTCAGACGCAGCACCCCTGACGATCTCATTGAAATTGTTGATTCTATACCGCGCGATTTCATGAAAAAATGCACCTGTCGCACTTTTCCTCGACTTACATTTCGCGCTTCATAAAGTACACAGCTCTGCCCTTCGAATTAAATTAAAGTTAATTGGTATCAAGGGCAGAATGGTGCCTTTCGTCACACACCTTCTAACCAACGGCCATTCACTGTCCTCTGCGGTCACATCCACTCACGGCCCCACACTCTCGATCAAGGAGTCCCACAAGGCAACGTTTTGTCCCCCACTCTCTTTCTCATCATGATCAACGACGCTCTGGACCAACTCCATCAAATTATCCCCTGTCTAAAATATTATATTTATGCCGACGATTTGGCTCTTTGGTGCACTCACCCATCGGCAGAAAAATCGAACCACTTAACAAGCTCGCCATGAATCACATTATTTCATGATTTCCCTTCTTTTGGCTGCAGATATTCTCACGAAATCCGTCACAATGCTTTTCAGTTTTCTATCGGCTTGCCATACCTTCCACCCACTTCATCACTACGCTGTCGTGACCAAATTATCCCCTTCAAACCACGTTCAAATATCTTGGATTCGTCCTAGACAAAGGACCATCTTTCGGCCCTCATGTTGCTCTCAAAGAGCGTAGACTCTAAACGCTTAGATCCCCTGCCCTGCATCTCCGGCCGAGACTGGGGTACAAACAGGGCCACTCTAAATAAATTGTAGATTGCCCTGATTCGCTCAAACCTGGAATACAATGCGTTTATCTTCGATCATATACTCCCCTCTCACATCATATCACTTGAACGCATGCGAAATCACACTCCACGCCTCATCACCGGAGCACACTGCACCACACTTATCACAAGTCTCCGGTCTGAAGCCAGCCTCCCTAGCCTCCAACACCACAGAGCACTCCAACTCGTTAGACATCATTTTAGGAGTACAACACAGCACAATCATCTGGCCACTCTTGCCCAATCTACCCCCTCCCCCTCCCCCGTTCAGCGTACCTATAGCAAAAACAAATACAACATTGACATTCATATGAACCAGGTCCTTTCACTCGCACTGAGATTCCCGGATGCAACCCCGGCAAAATTCCCCCCCACTTCCGTTTTGGCACACGAAACACCCAAGCTCAAGTATCTATTTCAACAGAAAAATCTCCCCCATCGAAACTCAACTCAAATTTTACGAACATGAAGGGGTCCACCCACAACAGACATACTTCTGCATTTACGGCTCCCCGCTCCCCTACTAACAATGTTATAGGAGCCTCCTGGTGCGGTGGACCTGACACTGGCCAAACGCAATTAACACGGCACCATTCGGTATGCACAGCAGAGTTAGTGGCCATACTAACCTCCATGAGACACATCACAGGACACCACATCACCACACCCACCATCATCTGCACTGACTCACGCTCCTCCATTGACGCCCCCGCAGCCACACACAACCCACACTCCACGCCATACCCATCCCACACTCCACGCCATTCGTCTCCTCTGCCAACCACGCACGCCTCCAACTTACACTGCTCTGGATCTCCGGCCATATGGGCATCCCCGGGGACGAGAGGCGGACGGTCTTGCCCGTGAGGAGATCGACCTCCCACCCCCACGCCTTCCAGTGCCCCCCGGTGACCTCCTGTCGATGGCGAGCACACGACTGCCTGGGCCACACCATCTCCGCACACAACTGCCTAGGTCACACCATCTCCACACACGACTGGCTAGACCACCCATCTCCACACACGACTACCTATGCCACACCATCTCCACACACGACAACATATGCCACACCACCTCCACACACGGCTGCCTAGGCCACACCATCTCCACACACGACAACATATGCCACCACACCACTTCACACACGGCTGCCCAGGCCACACCATCTCCACACACGACTGGCTAGACCACCCATCTCCACACACGACTACCTATGCCACACCATCTCCACACACACGACAACATATGCCACACCACCTTCCACACGGCTGCCTAGGCCACACCATCTCCACACACGACTACCTATGCCACACCACACGACAACATATGCCACACCACCTCCACACACGACTGCCCAGGACACACCATACACACGACAACATATGCCACACCACCTTCACACACGGCTAGCCACCACCATCTCCACACACGACAACATATGCCACACCACCTTCACACACGGCTGTTGTCCCACACCACATCTCCACACACGACTGGCTAGGCCACCCATCTCCACACACGACAACATATGCCACACACCTTCACACACGGCAACCTAGGCCACACCATCTCCACACACGACAACATATGCCACACCACCTTCACACACGACTGGCTAGGCCACACCATCTCCACACACGACTGCTAGCCACCAACCCACGACTACCTATGCCACACCATCTCCACACACGACAACATATGCCACACCGCCTTCACACGGCTGCCTAGGCCACACCATGTCCACACGACTACCTATGCCACACCATCTCCACACACGACAACATAGCCTTTTCCACCTTCACACACGACCGCAGTAGGCCACCCATCTGCACACGACTACCTATGCCACACCATCTCAACACAAGACAACATATGCCACCACCTTCACACGACAACATAGGCCACACCATCTCCACACGACTGCCTAGGCCACCATCTCCACACACGACAGCCTAGGCCACCCCTTCTGCGACTACCTAGGCCACACCATCTCCACACGACAACATATGCCACACCATCTCCACACACGACAACATATGCCCACACCACCTTTCACACACGACTGCCTAGGCCACACCATCTCCACACGACTGGCTAGCCCTTACTCTCCACCCACCTGTCCACACGTCTCACACGACCTATGCCACCCACCTTCCACACACGACAACATAGGCCACACCATCTCCACACACGACTACCTATGCCACACCACCTCTGCCACACACGTTCAACACGACTGGCTAGGCCACCCATCTCCACACACGACTACCTATGCCACACCATCTCCACACGAGCCACCCCCCCACGACAACATATGCCACACCACCTTCCACACACGACTGCCTAGGCCACACCATCTCCACACAACATATCGCCTTGCTAGGCCACCCATCAGCACACGACTACCTAGGCCACACCATCTCCACACACGACAACATATGCCACCCATCTCCACACACGACAACATATGCCACACCATCTCCACACACGACTACCTATGCC
>JAOTOM010002885.1:95000-122515 GCA_034440615.1 Ashinkailepas kermadecensis | reverse complement strand
TAGAGATGTGGGACCGGAATGCTGGGTGCAGGGCACCCCTCCAGTGTAGAGATGCGAGACCGGGACGGCTGTGCACCCTTTGAGACGCCATATGTTGCAGAGGCCACCATGAACGGGCGAGAAATCTGTTGTTTTATGTGTGGTGTGATACGTTGATGTGGTGGTGTACGCGACCTTTGTGCCCATGACGCCGTTTATTTGCTATCTAGTTTATTCATGATGACGGGGGCTGTAACAGCCATGAGCACCTCGTGGATTATCTTAGTACACTTGTACTAAGGTGCTTTTTGTCTTTGGTGGTCAACAAACCATTAGAGGTGAATTATACCGCAAGTAAATTTGTCTTTGTCTTTGTGTGGCCGATACGGCTGGGTATATGACACCACACCAGTGCCATGGTACTAGACCGAGACAACTGGATATAGGGTGCCAGGGTACTATTGTGACGTCATCTGGATTTTCCGCAGCCTAACTCTATTCTACTCGATTCGTTCAGAAAACTGAATGCTGGTATGTTATGGTATGCATGTTATTAGGTACCTAAAAAGGACTGCCCACGCCAATGACCGATGAAGAAGAGGATAGCTTAGTTACGCGAATTATTTACGGCGAAGGTTTCTTCTTTCAAAGATGCTCGTGATAAGCATGGCGATTTCAACCAAGTCTACCGGTTCATACCCATGCAGCCAACAGCTCACAGGAACTGATGGAATGGTAACCTGTTTTGGAGGATGGGAATCCTTACGAGACAGAAAAACATGTTCCATAGTGTAGATGTCTTTCGTCTGCCCACCACAATAGTTCAATAGACTCGTTGCAATACCTATTAATGAAGCAGTCCCGCGACAGCTTGTTGAGATTTACTCGTGGGATAATTCACCTCTAATGATCTATTGACCACCAACCGTTGCGTCTACATCTGTACTCCCCACGTCTGTTCAATTATATATATAGGCATGGATTTGCTGTGCAGGGCGAAAATGCTTTGCAAAATCTGAATATCCTGACCATTAATGTAAATAGTGTAAAGCTATGTTTGCTTAAATATCCATGGCAGGTTAATACGTACGTAACATTTATGACGGCCTTTCGGCTGGGATTTTTCCCGAGATAGTAGCATGCTAGAAGTCCCTGGAAAAGTGTATATGTCCTTGAAAGTATAATATGGATACAACCGTCTAGCTAGATATTTCGGTCAAAATGCTTTGCTGTGCCTGCGCAAAATGGAACTACTGGTGTGCAGCATTATCAGCGGACTACATATTTCCTCAAAGCATATTGGCTTTGGTGTTGGGTTTGGCCAAATAGGTAGGGTCAAGAATGCGCGAACGTGATTAATCCGCGAACTACCAGCCTCAAACCACACCTCTACTTCTATCGGAAAGGAAGGGGCGAATTTCCCCCTCAAACGTTTGTTCCAAGCCACGTAGGGAACCACGGTTTTCAACAGCGCGTCGCGCCATCCCTCATCTGTGCAGTGATGTGAAGAAATCGTGTCCACTTTTTACTGTTCATCCTGCAGGTCGGGTTAAGTAGGTCAAAGTCGAGTTGTCGCCGACTGACAGGTCTTTTTTCCCGGTTGTCGACTTTCGGCCGCTAACCAAACGACGTTTTCGGTACAAGTTGGCACAAATAGCCAGCTGTGCTTCTGGCCGTGCAATTATTAAGATGTGACTGTAACTGCCGGGTCGCGCGTAGCAGGCGTGGGAAGCAGCATAGCTTCCCGCGTTCGAACGTAATTATGCCGCAACTTTCAAGCTACATATGGGTCAATATCCACGTCAAATCGCACAAGAAATTCCCCGACCCCCTCCGATTTTGATGAAAATTGGTACACCTGTAGTACCAAGTGAAAGAACCCCACACGCAAACTTTTAGCCCAGAGTGACCTCTGGGGTCAGATCTAGAGGTCATCCTGGGTCACGATTTTTTACCGACTTGACATCAATAAATTGCAAATATCTCAGGTGTTATTTAACTTAGCGGAATGAAATTGGTGTCAAAGTGCGCAGAAGCCCTGGGCCATTCAGAAATATGGCAAAAGTTGCACGTGACCTCCCCGTGACCTTTGACCTAACCAGGTCAAAGTATACAAATATATTTTTATGTATGTTTGCCTGCCCCTAATTCGACGAAACTGTGCTATATTAATGGTCGTGATATTATCTAAGAACCTGCAAAAAAGAAAGGCGGAGACTTGAAAACTTTTTGAGATATCGGCCTTTGAGTATTGTCATAGGACCAAATGGATGCATGCCCCGAGGCTATTTACCATATCATCGATGATAACTCTGGTTACCTTCGTCCGATTATGGTCAAATTTGGTGCGCAAGTCATTGGTGGCAAACTGAACTATTTTCCAGATTTTCAGGTTGACATGACCTCACATGAACTAAAATTACCTTGGGAAGTTTGTATTGCCTAAATACATGCAATATTGCAACTTACGTGAATATTCACGCCAGTAATTTTCAACTAACTATTTGTGGCACTTTTGCAGGTGAGGCCGACACTGGACCGGTGACCAAGAAATGAAAATGCTGCACCCTAACGTCGGTTGCGGGGGGCGTCATGCGTTCGCGGCGTGATAAGGAACGGGCGGCGAGGGAGAGATTACACGCGCCGCTCGTGAGAGGGGAGGTGGAGGTGCGTGTATTGACAACAGTAGATAAGCCTTTAGAAAGATAACGACACAATGGAGGTGTGGGTGGTGGTCTGTGGCAAAGTCGGCCATGCTCAGTGTTTGTTGTGATTCCCTGGAAGTCGGAGGTCGAAATGGGCAAGGCGTCTGGATACGAGCGGCGAAGTGAAAGGTGGACGAAGTGCTGTGATCCCTTACTTCGACACAGGGGTAAAACTGTAAAACATGGCTGCAGACCGGTGATTACAAAATGGATCGAACAAAACCCGGATCTCGACTTAGATCGGAGCAAATACTTATGCACTTCCTGCCGACTGGCGCTTTCGAAGAGAAGACCGTCAGATCCAGTCGAACAGCGGGAGCCGCAGCAGCCACCAGCGGAACCGGGAACATCAGTGCTTCAGACGGCCGATGACAGTAACGGATCTCTCCAAGCAGAGGCAGTACCTTCAAATACCGATTCTACAGATGTAGACCAAACAGTAGATGCCATAGACCAGTCCGCACAGGCACTTGGTGAGACCCCAATCAAGCGGAAACGGCTACGAACTTCAAAGAAGTACAGACGGACGAAGATGTCCAAAATCACAGCGGCTTTCCAGAAACGAGTTTCAAGTATCGATACAGAGTCCGTCCCTTGCACCGACGAAGACGAAAAACAGAAAGCAAAAAGTTTTGAAGAAATGATGGAGCAGCTGCGACAGAAATTCAGAACCACTGATAAACCAAGTGAAAAAATACAAATATTGACGGTAGCGCCAAGTTCATGGACAATTCGCAAGCTGATGGAAGAGTTTGGTGCGTCGCACCATCAAGCAAGGTGCGCCAAACGCTTGCAAGAAGCGTCAGGGTGCCTCTCGGTTCCGAATCCGAGGCCTGGAAAAGTGCTTAAAAGTGAGACTGCAGAACTAGTGAGGTACTTCTACAGAAGCGAAGACGTGAGTCGTGCAATGCCTGGAACTAAAGACTTCGTTTCTGTCCGGAGCAAAATTACAGGCAAAAGGGAGCGAGTACAGAAACGCCTTATCCTCTGCAACCTAAAAGAGGCCTATCGGTGTTTTAAGGATCTGTACCCGCAACAAAAAATAGGTTTTTCCAAATTTGCGGAGCTACGTCCGGGGGAATGTGTACTGGCAGGTGCGAGCGGTACCCATTGTGTGTGCGTATGCGTGCATCATGAGAACGTGAAGTTAATGATGGCTGATGGCAAGGTAAGCGACATCACTGTGAATGGGGTTCAGCTGGCATCCTATCATCATTGTTTGGCTCAGGTTCAGTGTAACCCGCCATCGTTGCTTTGTAAGGTGTGTAAATGTGAAGAATGCCCAAAAGTGTCGGAATTCGGCGAACAAATTTTGGCTGAGTATGATAACCGAGAAATCGATAACATTGAGTACCGAAAGTGGACTAATACTGATAGGTCCACCTTAGAGGTGGTTACGCAAACTTCTGAAGATTTTGTGCGATCATTTTGCGAGCAGCTGGAAATACTTGTAAAGCATGATTTTGTCGCCCGTGCCCAAGGCAATTATCTGAAAGGCCTAAAGGAAACACTAGCTCCTGCAGAGGTAATTGTTATTGGAGATTTTTCCGAAAACTACGCTATGGTTACACAGGATGAGGTACAGTCCCATCACTGGAACAAACTGCAGGTGACAATCCATCCGTTTGTGGCTTATTGGCGAAACAACGCAGGGGACCTCAAACATTTTTCTTACTCTGCCATTTCCGACTGCCTGACGCATGATACTGTGGCTGTCCACCTGTTTCAAGGAAAACTCATTGAGCGCCTGGAAGCAGAATTAGGCCAGCGCCCCAAGAAGATATTTTATTTTTCAGATGGGGCTGCCTCGCAATACAAAAATTGTAAGAATTTCCTAAATTTGGCAGAGCATTCCGTCGACTTTGGAATAGACGCCGAGTGGCATTTCTTCGTAACCGCTCACGGAAAGGGACCGTGTGATGGCATTGGTGGGACGTTGAAAAGGTTAGCTAAAAAGGCAAGTCTGCAAGGAACTCTGATTGAGACCCCGGACCAGTTTTATCAGTTTGTAAAAAACCATGCCACCGGCACGTGCGTGGAGTATTTTCCCAAAACCGAGTGGGTCAAAGAAACCAAAGCGTTGAATGACAGATTCGCAGCTGCTCGCACAATACCGGGAACAAGGAATGTCCATCGTGTTACTCCGTCTCCACGTAATGGTATGGTGGTTGTGAGATGGTTTTCCGGCAGCGAGACGGGCCGTGAGGTACGTGTGGCGAAAAAGGTTGGTAGTTCTTCGTGAATATACTGTACTGCTGTTCAACTTGTTTTATGGTCGCGGCTATTTGCATCTCAGAAAAATTTACTGGCCCTCCCGATAAAATGTTAGTACGAAACGCACGCGAGCTGAAACAATATATTCAGGCTATAAAAACCGAGGAAACATATTTTTTTGCGAATAACTTTTGCCAAAATAAAGATAGAAATATAATTTTGTTACAATCGTATTTTCCTCGTCAGGCCGCGTTGATTGATGTATCACATGACTTAGCTAGCTGAACATTTGATCCTGACCCCAGTTGACCTCCAGGTCACCCTAAACCGAGGTCAAGTGATGACCTAGCTAGATCATATTATACATCATGATTAACCAGAGGATCTCGGTGGCATTAAAATTATTTCTCTATCTTGATTCTATATAAAGTTATTGACGAAAGTGTGACATGACCTCATAGTGACCTCACGTGACCTTGCAGAGGACACTTGTTCAAAATCAAACTTGGCTCGTTTGGAGTAGCCTAACCTAAAACTAGGTAATATAGCCTGTACGAGCCAAATTCAGCGTTTTTTGTTCAGGAAAATATTTTTGTTTCCCTGTTGGCTTGTAATGGAGAGGTCACTGCCAGGTTATGTGAGGTCAGGTCAACTTGAAAATCTGGAAAATAGTTTAGCTTGCCACCGATGATTTTCCCACCAAATTTGACGATAATCGGACCAAGGAAACCAGAGTTATCATCGATGATATGGTAAATAGCCTCGGGGCATGCTTCGATTTGGTCCTATGACAATACCTACTCAAAGGCCGATATCTCAAAAAGTTTTAGAGTCTCCGCCTTTCTTTTTTGCACGTTCTTAGATAATATCACGACCATTAATTCAGCCACGTTTAGTCGAATTAGGGGCAGGCAAACATATATACAAATGCATTTTTATACTTTGACCTCGTTAGGTCAAGGGTCACGGAGAGGTCACGTGCAACTTTTGCCATATTTCTGAATGGCCAAGGGTTTCTGCGCACTTTAACATCAATGTCGTTCCGCTAAGTTAATTAACATCTAAGATATATGCATTTGATTGTTGTCAAGTCGGTAAAAATAGGCGACCTAGGATGACCTCTAAATCTGACCCCAGAGGTCACACAGGGCTGAAAGTTGGCGTGTGAGGTTCGTTCACTTGGCACTACAGGTGTATCAATTTTCATCAAAATCGGAGGGGGTCGGGTTCAAAATAGCCAATTCTTGTGCGATTTGACGTGGAATGCCCCATATGATAAAGCGATGAAACAAAGTCAAGTGGACTTGGAAAGATGGGCTGCAGCACGTGGTGCCCAGAAGCGTGATGTAAGGTCATGTAGGGTCATGTATTCGACGGGGAAGGCATCTTATTTCTATAACTAGTGCATTTATCGGGAAAGAAGGAGATGTTAATTATAATTCAGCATCTAACACTATACTGGAAAAACCTGGTTCCCGAAAGGTTAAAGTAATTCACAATAGGTCACCTGGGTCATTGACCTATAATTAATTGCGTCCTATTATCACAAACTTCGTACTAGATGGGGAAGGTGTGTTTAATTCGAACCCAGCGTTAAAAAATACCCTAGATGTAAATTGTCCGCAAAGAGAGGATCGATTTGCGCCAGCCCGAACCACGTTGATCATTGACCTAGGATGGCCTTTAAAGGGTGTAATATTGAAATGCACATAGTAGATAACTCGTGTAGTAAGAGCATGTGACTTAGCTGCCTAAAAAGGATGATCAAGGACATTTCGGCAATTCGACATGTCTGCGGAGATGAGCATAGATATACATTTTTGGCCACACCTGCCAGACCTGACATGCCACGTGCTCGATGGTTATCCCGGAAAAACATGAGCAAAAACCCTCACCCTCGGCAGTCTGTATAGTGCGGCTGTGGCCTGCTTTGAAACCATTTCGAGGTTCCAGCGTGTGCCTGAGATATCTCTGTCGCCTTTACCCAGATGCTGGCTCCCCATGGCAGCCTTTGTTAAGTGCCGGACAAGAGCAGCAGATGCAGAGTCATCGTCGTTATCGATGACGTGCCAGGAGTCCTTCCTAACACCCGTCCCGGCCGGTTACTGGTACGGTCCATCAACCAAGGAATTCAGACGCAAAGCACATACATACATATATATAATGTAACGGCCGCCGCCCTGGCCGTGTAACTGCGCAACTGTGCGAGGAATTTGTGATGTCCGTCTTCAACATAGGGCGTATGAAGGAGCTCTAATGCACCCAATGAACGGCGAGCAGCTTGTTCCCCCTGCAGGAGCGCAGGAGCGGTGGCCGCTCTACACGAATTCCCTGCCGTGATTTAAGCGGATCAGTAGTGCATTACTGCATTGCGCATCAGCAATGCAGACAGGTTGACGAGCGAGGGAATACAACCCGACTAGTTTTCGGGCCAGCAAACTCGTAAAAGCCGCGGTGTGTCACAAATATTACCTCAGTAATGTCTTGCTTGCGCTCCGTGAGTAGTGAAGCGAATCACTATGTCCAGCGAAATGTGGAAGTGAAAGCGGTTGGTGTGTTTAACTGGGCTACATGCAAGCCTATTTCTGTCTCAAAGTAGTTAATTCCTCGCATCGACGTGACACGACGTCGCAATGTCGTATCTAATATGCACCCACCCGGTGTGTGTAATCCCCTGGTCGCGGAGCTCGTCCGCGGAAGCGTGTCAAAGGTCGTTGCCGCTGCCGTGGCCTGGTGGTTGTTGGACGGTATTGCGAGAATTCTGCGCGCACAATATTAATCATAACATTTCAAATACAGGCATTAAATACATACATACATTAAAATGCCACTAATTATCATCGCAACCACAACATTATTGTTCCACCATTCTTCATTCCATTCCATCCTTTCCGAACTCGCATGGTATCCCGTCCTTCGCTCGTATCACGGGCAGGAGGGCCGGGCTGCTTGGCCTCGGGCGGTCACGTGACCTTGACACATACGGGTCGGTGCTTGGCACGGGGTCAGTCAGAGTCGGCTGCGAGACGCGAGCGGCAGTGCTACGTGCTACGTGCACGCGCGGGACGAATGCTCGATCTAACGTATAACTACAACTACAACTACCACCAACAATCTACAACTTACCGGTGCTATGGGCGCACAATAGCTCTGGCATTAAGAGTGGACTAATATTCACAGAGCGCTGTGGAACTGCCTGAACTCGTCGAAAGGTAAGCCCGGCCTCCGTGATTGCCCATTGCCATTGTGTTTCCCCGTGTTCATTACCTGCTACTGCCTATTGCATAATACCTCACTCGCCTATTAATTTCCTGGACTAATCCGACACGAAAACAAATAATTTCTTACGGACACGATTCAATTTCAACGCCATCGATATCGTACATATTTGTGTAGGGTTCACGAAATAATTCTTACAGTATGAACAGTTTTCATTCCATCCAAAAATAGAAAGTAAAACGAATGTCAAGTTCGTTCCAGATTGAAGAAAGGCAACAACGTCATCAAAACCCGTTGCACTATTTCATTCACACCGAGAAGCCGCAGCGAAATGAGTTGCCTGGTGCAAAGTTGAAGGAAATAATAATTTGTAACGCCCACTGGTGAAAGGAAGTTCGTATTACAGTGAGTGGCACTTTATCACTGATAATAACGTGAACAGACAGGTGACCATGTGTGCCTTTGTGGAGGGGCTTGCCTGCCATCACAGTCTTCTCAATGATGAAAGTTTGTAAGCTCATGGCAGTTTCCTATCCTCGACAAAAGCTAGTCAGAAACCCGACTTGTTTTGCTCGGTCGTGCAGAAACAATATGATGGTTACGCTCATGTACGTGAAAATGTGCTGGGTAGCTGTTGACGCACCGTGGATAGTCCACCAAGGCCGGGAGCTGCGCTGTGCTGGGTAGCTGTTGACGCGCCGTGGCTAGCCCATTAAGGCCGGGAATTGCGCTGCATGCGGTTGACTGCTCTCTACACAGAACGATGTTGAGTCGCCGCCTCTCAACAACCCAATCGAAGTAGCCGCTGAAGCCGATTCAGTTTATTCTGGCTAGAGCCAGCTCTCTCGAAGGTGTCCGTGAGGCCGCTACTATGTGTTACTACATATGTGTTAGTGAGGTGAGGCCGCTACTGCATATGTGTTACTTACTGAACTTTTTCAGGCCAGTTGCCAGCTCGGGCAAATGGCCCGAGAAGGCTAGTGAGGTGGCAGCGAGATGACCATGTGAAAGCGTTGGCGGCACAACAAACTCCTAGTTCAGTTTCGTCAATTGATTATAATTCCAAGATATGATGGTAGGGTCAGGATCTACACTAAAAAAATATTGAAGCATTGATCATGATCTGGTAACGCCACTTGACAAACATTCAGATAACATGTCTTTAAAATCAATGGATCAAAGCAATGGACATCAAAGCGAAATATATGGTGCACTTTGCTGCATCGAGTATCATAACAAGCTACCAAATAATATCATGGCGTAGCCAACTATCAAATACCATCGTAACAAACTATCAAATACAATCATAGCAAACTACCAAATACTATCATATCATAGCAAACTAGGAAATACATTCCAAAACTTTTTGTGATCACCTATAAATGTTGCAATTACTGGTGCAGAAATTCCACGACAAGCAGATGCAAAATGTCTTGGTGAGATAGTTCGGGAAATCTATAAATGGAATAGCTAATGCTTTCATATATTCTTCAGCCATACACCTTGGCGAACTTTCCACCATATGGTGGAGGCTGGGGTGGGGGGGGGGGGGGCATGTGGGATGGGTGCCAGTTTAACTTGAGTATTTATAGTAGATGTTTTTCAAAACATTTCTGTTGAGTAAAAAGGTACATGATGTGGGTATGCTCCTTTGGATCAGATGACGCGTACACTAGCTTCTTATGTTCCATCAGCATCCGAATGCAAGCCCAGGTCAAATGGAAGTTAGCGGAATAGCTGGTGGACGGATCTTCGGCATAACTTTGGTTGGCGTGGAGCCCCAGACATCGATCAGTTTTCCATTGTCCTCAATTTTCCGTCTCCCATGTATCAATTGATGGAGCACTGCCTTCACTCTCCGACGTACTAGCAGCACGTTTCCATGCAACACGCACCTGCAATTAACCCTGGCTGTGAGGGTCAGACAAATACAGTTGGGGACACGGCAGCGGGGCGGTCGATTTGGAGGTCCTGCGACACGCTAAGCTCTCGGCTGCAATTCTTCAGTTAATTTCGGATTCTTCGGTCGGATGGTAGGCTGAAGGTCTAGGCATCAAACTCTGCTTAGCTTAGTGTATACCTTGATCTCGTAAGCCAACTCTAGCAAATATTGAGCGTAAAAACTCACAATTAGTCTCGTTCCCTAGTGATATCCAAGAGGGTAGCTGTTGCTGACACCAAGGACGATGAAGAACGCATGTCGGGCAAGGTTTAGGTTCCCCATATGACGGAGCTTCCTGCGGATGCGACGGAAGAACGCACGCAGCGTGCTGCCCACCTCGGAAGCCGAGATGACAGAGTTGGTCTGGGCAACACTTCTTCTGCCTCGGTAGTACATCGGCTCCATCTGCTGTACATACGACAGGCTGAGGCAGCAGCACACTGTGATGCAACACGCGGGGATGAAAACGCGCTCTACCTCAAGCTTGTACATAATACTTTGTAGCGTGGATTCGGCGAGACGCCGCAACGAGCTGTCGGTTATATGTGGTCATTACATGGATAATTTGGATTAGCGAAAGAAACGTAAACACGCAACGAGGAATTTTAAGATTAAAGATTAAATAGGTGATTTTAAGCACTGATATGTTGACAGATGCTGATCACCCAGGATTTAAGATCTATCACGAAGTCAGGGAGTCGAAGTCCTTAGTGTCAAGACATATTTCCATATTGAATAGGGAAAACTATAAGTTAACATTAGCAGGGTACCAAACCAGGGGGTCAAGACCTCCGATCCACCCGGGATTTCTGGCAATGTAAACACCAAACGAAAGATGTGTGTTACCTGTTCTAAACGCAGCTGGAACAGCAACATACTGACATCTCAGCATTGTTCAGGACCTGCTGGTTCCTCTCAGCAACATCGGACCAAGCGTAAGTTATCAAGTGATGCCGGCACAACACTGTAGGAAAACACCAATCGAGCGGAAGAGCCTCACATGATCTACGTCTCTACGCTTGGACATCTGTGGTTGAACTGTTCGTGTAGAGCAGAGCGGTAATCAGCAAATTGATTCTGTTTAGCCGTGTAATGTCTAACATTATACCTGTTTCTCGCGGATGTCTTCTATCCTGGCGAGCAGGTCTTCCCAGAGCCTGGCCTCAACCGCCGGATTGGCAAGCGGCACGTCCATGCCGCCATCTACGTCTTCACGCATTGACAGGTCTGACCTCTTGCGGCCGCAGCCTGAAACATAGGCTCCCATAACAATCTGCTGCGGTGGAAGGTGGAGTCCAGGCGCAGATTCAGAGTTAGGTGGCAACATCGGTGAGCACTTCATTTTACAAAACGCTTCATCCATGCTGAACAATCGAAGTGATGGGGGGGGGGGTCGACATACAGACAATACACTTATAATAGAACCCATTCTCCAGATGTAGATGTTTTGTTCAAACCGGACACGAAATGGATAGCACGATGTCAGCGTGCACCAGCTCTGTTATACATCTGAGTGGCTTGTCGTTCAATACGATTTGGCTGCGCTATGCAGCCAAGGGTTTATCCATGCAAGCAATGGTCAGGTGACCTGACGCACATCTAGGTTGCCTGGCCTGCCTGCGCATGAATACTCGCAGGCTGCGTGCTTATACACATTTATGTACAGATACGTCCAATGCACAGCATGAGCAGTGAAGCGCGCTGCCAATGCCTCAACAACTTTATCATTATGCAAGGCGGGAAGAGTGAAGATGTAAATATTTTAATGCACGCTCGCGTCCTGCTCTCGGTATGAGGCAGTCGTTTATGATTTACCGCCCGAACGGTTTTCCCTGACACATCGATAAGTGTGTTGCCATCCCTCTTCTTTCGCCCCCACCCAACGTGCAGCTGCCGAACAAGAACTGAATTCATCTACAACGATACATACTCTGGTCGGTGGTATGCCAAGGGGAGGCAGAATGGCAAAGGCCACTGCCCTTGGAAGTTCAGGGTCTCTTTTAGGTCTGACGACCAATAGTCACAGGTAACGCTATACATTCCCATAACCCTAGCGCTATTCGTGGCCCTGCCAGGTCTGACCCTGTTCGCGGCGCTGACTGGTTCTGGCCCCGACTGGTTCTGGCCCCAAACCTGACTCCGACCCAACTTCAGGTCTGACGCTAGCCCTTGCTTGCCGGACCTGCGTCCTGATCCATCTGTACTTTATCGCGGTCCTTCACCTGGCTCACTTGTTGACCTTAGTCCATGTATCTATGCTCTGCTCGTATCCACCCTGATAATTTCCTTAAACCAATTCTTCGGGCCTTGGCCACGACTCTAGCCATGGTCATCATAGTTCCTTCTCTAACCATATGACTGGGCCTTTCATCATTTCCGTACTAATGCTCCAAATCAAGGTCCTACCCTGGTCCTCCTGACCCTGTCCCCGATTCCGACGGTGACTCTGGCGCGGCCCCGAACCTGGCACTGCGCGCATCCTCCTAACATTAATCTAGCACTACCCTTCGTGTCTTTTGCAACGCTTCGGACACTTACTATTTTGACCATATCCGCCCTAACCTTGGGCAGAGGTATCGGACCTGCGTAAGAACTAAGACTAGACAGAACAAAGGACACGATGATTATTCAGATACCCAGAGACAGGTCCAGTCTGACTCCAGGACGGGGACGGCGCTAGGCCACACCCTGAGATAGCACCACGAAACTAGGACCAGGAGACAAAAGCCAGGGTCAGATGGCTTTGGACCAGGGTCAGAACGCCCAGTCAGCTTCAGGAGGGCTAATGTTAGAGATAGCGTCAATGTCAGAATAATTTGGATGAGGCAGAGGTAGGAAGCCTGGGACAGAGGATCAGGAAGCCTGGAATCGAAGCCAGGAGCGTCAGGTTGGAGCAAGAGCGATCAGGAAAATCTGTTGATAATGATAGAAGATTCAGGGCCGGGTATGGAGTTCACAGTAAGACGGCATGAGCCATGGTAGGTGGTTAGGCCACGAGGGCTTAATAGACAGAGGGGGAGAGAGAGAGAGAGAGAGAGAGAGAGAGAGAGAGAGAGAGAGAGAGAGAGAGAGAGAGAGAGAGAGAGAGAGAGAGAGAGAGAGAGAGAGAGAGAGAGAGAGAGAGAGAGAGAGAGAGAGAGAGAGACAGAGAGAAGAGAGAGAGAGAGAGAGAGAGAGACAGAGAGACAGAGAGACAGAGAGACAGAGAGACAGAGAGACAGAGAGAGAGAGACAGAGAGACAGAGAGACAGAGAGACAGAGAGACAGAGAGACAGAGAGACAGAGAGACAGAGAGACAGAGAGACAGAGAGACAGAGAGACAGAGAGACAGAGAGACAGAGAGACAGAGAGACAGAGAGACAGAGAGACAGAGAGACAGAGACAGAGAGAGAACAGAGAGACAGAGAGACAGAGAGACAGAGAGACAGAGAGACAGAGAGACAGAGAGACAGAGAACAGAGAACAGAGAGACAGAGAGACAGAGAGAGAGAACAGAGAGACAGAGAGACAGAGAGACAGAGAGACAGAGAGACAGAGAGACAGAGAGACAGAGAGACAGAGAGACAGAGAGACAGAGAGACAGAGAGACAGAGAGACAGAGAGACAGAGAGACAGAGAGACAGAGAGACAGAGAGACAGAGAGACAGAGAGACAGAGAGAGAGAGACAGAGAGAGAGAGAGAGAGAGAGACAGAGAGACAGAGAGACAGAGAGAGAGGGGGGGAGAGTCGGAAGAGCTGAGGCCGGGCGAGGGGCAGGAGGGCCCCGAAATTGTTGGGCCAGGGGCGTCCCTCGGAGAGGAAAATGCACCCCCTTGGAAGGAAAGCTACCCCTCCGGGAAGGCCGAAATGCACTCCTCGATTTCTCTTTTCAGCCGGAGGCAGCCCTCCGAGAGTAAAAGGCGCCTCTCGGATGCACTCCCTCTCGAGTTTTTCAGCCAGAGGCCTCCTCGGAAGGCAAAGCCGCCCGGCGCACCTCCGGGTACTTTCAAAGTGGTGTTCCGCCGGACATGTGCCCCCATGATGATTCCTGGATCCGCCCCTCTCTCGGCACTAAGCCGGAAAAAAGTCTGACATCCTTCAGCCGACTGGATATATATCTTCCGCAGCTGACAACCTACGTTTGGTCTAGTGAGACGTTTGCATTCACGTTTATAGCTAGACAGCAAATCAGTGGCGACGCCAGGGTTTTGTGACGGGTTAGGCATATAGCTCAGAGGTGGAATTTTATATGTATGCATATGTGGAGGGGGAGGAGAGGGACCACGAACTACTTAGGATGCGTAGCAATTGGGCATGTGAGGAACACTGGACGGAAAAGAGTAGTTTCTGTTCAAGCCCACTTTGTCAATCATTTTAGAAAAATGTTATACCTGGCTTTGATGGAGCATTATCCCATTGCGTCAGCAGTACAAAGCAAATACA
This sequence comes from Ashinkailepas kermadecensis, assembly GCA_034440615.1. Lineage (NCBI taxonomy): Eukaryota > Metazoa > Arthropoda > Thecostraca > Neolepadidae > Ashinkailepas > Ashinkailepas kermadecensis. Next base: position 108,033 of record JAOTOM010002885.1, on the reverse strand, counting down.
GTAATGTGCAAATATAGTCATGAACTCATTTAGCTCAAAACGCCCCAGTGCTCTTGGATGCGGTACTTGCACTACACAATTGTAAGTGTATTCCGCTTGGCTTTCGCTTTAAAAAATGCACCCAATATAGTGCTAAATTCTGGTTGATTCTGAAACATTTTACCTTATAAAGTTTGCTAACCAGCTCCTTTCAATTAAGCTCATGATTAGTCTCCTTTCCACAAACTCCAAAGTTCGGACAAACTCCTCGCGCAACGAATTTTTCCTCCGAAGGCGCCCCTCTGGGGAAATATGCTCACGCCACCCCATGCAAATGCCTGGATCCACCCCTGTGGCCAGATCCCTAAGTTACAGGAAGGGTGGGACAGGGTTGTAGCGTGCCATTACCAAACCCCATTTAATAGGGCCATACGTTGGACACGAAATCAACACTATCAATAATTTAGCACGATTTCTGCCCTGGACTTACTGCAATCCTGGACCCTGGAATAAGGAATGGAGCCAAATGATTCAAGCCAGGTATAGGAATTAAAAACTAAAAAAACTATAATTATTTCACTTCATGAAAGAACCTGTATTATCATGCACCTGGAAAGAACTTCAGGTCAGGCAGTCTAGTGGTTGCCTATGCTAGGAATATTTTTAGCCCTTGCAAGACAATCAGGTGCCCGCAACGCACAACGCCATAGCGCTGATGGCGCTTCATACGCATCGAGTGTTGGAGAAGAGCTTCGGCTTGGTCTTGATGCTGCCTAGGTTCGTGTGGCGCGCTGAGGTTTGCCCGCTCAGTGAGGGATCGTCGCTGCAAAATGTAATTGTGAAATATATATATATATACATATATATATATATATATATATATATATATATATATATATATATATATATATATATATATATATATATATATATACAGGTGTTCGGGACAGGGACTTTTCTCTTGTAATTGATCGAGTTAAATATAAGACTAGTTCATGGGAACAATTTAAGCCAGAACAATATCTTTGAATTGGCCGCGTATAAAAATAAACAGTCATACGAATATTGTTACGCTAAAACCAGGATAAGTGATGCCGAAAGTGCACTTAATGGGCGCGCCGCCACTGCAGCGAATAACGCTATCAACAGCCCCATCGCCAGACGCTTCCATCAGAGATCATCACAGTTTATCAGGGCGGCTGCCGAATGAATTTAATTGGCTGACAAGTGCGGTGGATTCGTCTCTGACTTCATCTGCTTCCCATGTAATTGGTCATCCTGAACCGAACTCAACGAGTTCGCCGACAAATCCGCACGCCGCCAGTGGAGAAGCAGATTCACCACATACCGAGGCTTTTCCAACACACAGTGCTGGCTTCAGTTCAGTTTCACGTGCCATCCGACGTCCAGTCACTGTGTTGTGTCCTGGATCAATTCCGAGTGACGACCGTGGCGACGACCGTGTGCGCCCTGACGTGGTCGTCACGCGCCAGCGCATCTGACTGGGGTTGCCGGGTAAACATGGCCAGTCAGCCTCACCGAGGCCGCGGGACGTAAACAGCACGAACGAAACAAACCGCACGCTGTTTTGCAGGGAACAACACACAGATGTAGCTTGTCAAAACTGGGGACAAGAGTCGCCAAAGTCGGCAGTTATAAGATACGGAAATACGAGCGCGAGATGCAGCCCAAAGGCTCTGCGGCGTGAAAATACTTGAGATGTCAAGCGATGGCGTTCGTTACGTTAATTACTTGCGTGCAACACCGAAAGGAGGAATGCCAAGCTAGACAATGCCTGTGTGGATCACATAGATGATGATATTATAGACCGAATCCTGAATAGTGGTGGAAAATTATAGGGATGAGGTCGATCCACTTCTCTATGGTTGCGCGAGTATTTATCGGGAACGTGGTTGCTTTGATATATATATATATATATATATATAGATATAAATATATATATATATATATATATATATATATATATATATATATATATATATATATATATATATATATATATATATATATATATGTGTATATATATATATATATATATATATATATATATATATATATATATATATGTATAAATACATATATATATATATATATATATATATATATATATATATATATATATATATATATATATATATATATACATATATTATAAATAGATATAAATATATATATATATATATATATATATATATATATATATATATATATATATATATATATATATATATATATATATATATATACATATATATATACATATATATATATATATATATATATATATATATATACATATATATATAAATATATATATATTTATGTATATATACGTATGTATACAAGCACGGTCTTGCAAAGCATAAAACCCGTCCCATCAAATGTACGTGGCTTCTTACCTGTGAAAGCATTGCAAAATGGTCTCTTGGTTTTCTCTTGAAATAGCAATTCCGGATTGATTTCCTGCAAGATATCCGAATACATGTGAAACCAAAAAAGAGTCTCGTTGTGATTATTAATTGAACATATTTTGGACAATGCGGTCAACTGGTATCACTGATACAAATGGTAACGCACATCGATTTTCTTCGACACACAACCGATAACCGAACGAATATTCCCTCACACATACACACACACATACACACACACACACACACACACTCACGCACCCACATACACACAAACACACACATACAAGTCAGACCAAGACAAATTTTGTTGAAGCGGTTCTGAATGTGTTCTCATTTTTCGTTTTACCGTGATTTACCTTCATCCTTTTTTTGATATCACATCTGTACATTCTTCCAGAACGCATTAATATCGATAGTTTCAATGGGATATTTTAGGGATTATTGTTCAAAATCCGAGGAAAATCAAACTGTGTCGGAAGTCCTGCCTTACTTAAAAAATGAATATATTTCTGTGTTGCCATTATGCAGGACAAACTAAAGATTGACAGTTCGTTCGGAGGATGTGTGAATAGGTCAAGCGTTTTTCTTGTCCACTCAACACACTCTAAGAACAAGAAGGACAAAACTGTTTGGTGGAATACACAATGGAAGCATTATATTACAATTTTGCATGATTTTTAATTGTACCGGACAGCCAACTTCGATTGATAATTACTTTCATTATTCTTATTATATACTTGCTAATAAAACACAAATCATCTCAGGAAAGAACAATCAAGACTGCACCGACTGAGGTATTGAGACAAGCTGAAGAAACCATTTGTGCCCATAGTTATTCTCTGAAACCAACGAACGGATTTTTCCAGCCTGTCAAGCTTTTATAGATAGCTCAGGATCAGATAACTGGGAGATTCCAGAGCGCAACTTCAACTGAGGGTGTACAGATCTTGCATATGCCATATTTGCAACCGAAAGCCACAAAAAACGTTGTAACTATATTACCAATAAAATCGTTCCTGCCTAAAAACACCAAGTTATAATTTAGACTTACGATGACATCGAGTGAAGTCCGAGTTCCTATCCAGACGTCATGCAACATCCACCTGCGTCACTGATCGGGCATTGCACGAAGTTATGGTATATTACCACATATAATTGTCATACGCTGTCACAATAAAATGAACTATTTGACCAGGAATTGGTACATAATCACAAGCTACCACAGGCATTCACTGAAACAAAAGACTGTCAGCGGTAGCAGATTCGAGAGTAATCACGAACAAAGACATGGTGGCAAAGTATCACCACCAGTTAACCCTTCAGCTCATGGTGAAGCATACTACGAATCGACATATCATAACACTCCGGCAACACTCATACATTTAGTATTTTGCTTTGAGAAGAAGAATCGATGTTGGCACATTATGCGTGCCAATAGATTACACACACACACACACACACACATTAACACACACACGCACACACACATACACACACATACGCACACATACACACACATACGCACACACACACAGACACATACACCTATATATATATATATATATATATATATTATATGATACTGAGCGCATCGTATAACTCCGGCAGGCAACATACGTATTATCTGCGACGCATTTTAGTCTATCTATCCAATGACCAACGCGGTGATTCTCTTTCTCTCTAAGTGACAAGCTCATATCTCTAAAATTCCACAACTAATGACCTTCTGTCTACAGAGAAACATATCAATATGTGATGCTGGGACAGCTTGCTTTCCCTTTGTCGTACCGACTGGTAAAAAATTGCTAGTCAAAAATAATAAAACCAGCTGGACTATACTTCCCGAAATATGCATACATTCATGAAAGGTAATGAGAGAATAGCAGATAATGATTCCACGTCATTGTGCATGGTCGCTTCCCTTCCCTTCAGCTTTATCCGCACCAACCAATAGACTTGGCCGGCAGGTCCAAGCCCTCTCACCCGTTTCTGAACAGCTTTGGCTGAGGTTGCTGCGACGCAGCACAGCAGAACAGCGCCCAGCAGAACCGTCTCGCCCTTGTCCAGCTTCATTCTGCGATCAACAGCAACAGACACAGGTCACTGGAGACCACTTCACTGCTGGTGATGTGAACGCTGTCGGCAACAGCGCACGCAACGAGTAGTTGTGCAGTTGTGGACAACTAGACCACTGCTGCGATTATCCATTTCTTTACTACGTGTCTGCTACGAACATACAACATGTAGGATCGAAATGCGATATATGAATTGTAAGCTTAAACATAGCGCAAAATTATTGTCATAGTACCATAGGCAAATGGTGCACTTTCACAAAGCAAACGATTGGTGGGACCATTCAGCACAACAAATCCGATACCCATTCGGTGCAGATGTATCGATAAATGTAGGTGCGTGAGGTCACCGCTGGTGAGGTGACTTAAAAAATCAGCGATTTGACGTTGAACACATTAACCACTAGGCTAACTGCAGCAACATATGGTACGTCGGTTACCGAATGATGTTCCAGTATACCTTTAAGGACTGTTCACACCTAGCGTAATCTCGGCGGAAAAAAGCCAGCGCAATGACGGACTAGGCGTAATCCCGACGCACTGGGCGTAATTTCGACGCGTCGACAGACCAGTGAAGATCAGCAAATATAGCAGACATAGCAAACATAGCAGCAAATATATAATCGAAGATCAGCAAATATGGCGACCGCAGTTTATCACGAGCAGTCTGTCGACCTTGAGTCAAGGCCGCTGGTACGCCTAGCGGAAAAAGTTGAGAAAACCCAACTTTGTCCGCTCGGAAATCGCCAGCGTTTTGTAGGATTCGGCAGACAACTGACGCAAGGCCGGCGCAATGACAGAATCGGCAGACTCATTGGGCCCCCTGCTATCTGTCCGCTAGCTTTGCGTCCATTCCGACGGTGCGTCGAGATTACGCTAGGTGTGAACAGTCCTTTACTATGGCTGGCCACTAGGAACATAGGCTGTGCCGCTTCACAACAATTATTATTTATGCCACCAGCAGTAGGAGAGTGGTTTAAATACAGTGTGTCAACTAACCAGTGGCTTAATAGGTTTATCGCATGCCAGCTTTCACGTCAATTTTACTTTCATTCCGGTTCAATCACCATTGCATGGTGGTGGGGAATGAATATCAAATCGATTGGTTCTTCAGGTCGTTGTACCCGCGGACCCTGTATAATATAAATGCTATCGTACCGTAGGATGAACACCAACCATGCGCTCAACGCATGCTGTTACACCACGGCTTTGCAAAGGTACTCGACCCAAGATTAATAGTGTTTTCTGATCAGGGATATATCAATTTTATTCCATCCCAAAATAGCAGACATATACTTTGACGAGACCGTCGTGCCCGACTATGTGGGTACGTTATATTGCATAGTCGGGACGCATATACGCTATAACGTATACACGTTATGATGAAGGCAACACGCGGCCGCCTGGTGCCTGCGTCCCGACCTTGCCTGGCCAGTTGGCAACTGGCCATCCCAGCCGAAGGCGTGAGCAGCAAGCACGTGAAGCGACTCGACCAGTTGTGCTAAGCCGGGCAGACCTTTGCAGGTCAGTGAGGTAACCAGGCTGGTATTTGTGTGTGTTGAAATGTCCGTGGTAATATACGTCGTTCAAGTAATAATCACACTGGCGTCGCACACAAAATAAGTCTAACCCATGAGCTAATCTTGAGCAAGCCACAGTAACCCACTGAATGGTGCAGTAACATTTTCGTCTATATTTGGAATTTGATGGTAACAGAAAAGCATCACTCGTGTCATCAGCCAGAGCCCTGGACGAATTTTTGGAAGATGGTTGCCGCGGACAACAGGTGGCAGTTCGCGATGGCTTTATATCGAAATCTGCTAATATTATGTTAGACTACATCTGTGCCAAGTTTGGCGCAATGGTTGAAAAGTACAATAGGTTTGAATATCCTCACTAAACTGCCCCACTACGAAGTTAGTTTTCGTCAAGGCGTATTGTGCGAATTTGAAGGGCACTAGGCCACCAGGTAAATATATTACACCACAAGCGAGAGTGGTGATGGTGGTTGTGGTGGTTGTGGTGGTTGTCGCGGTTTTGGTGGTGCATATCATTTGCTGTGTAAAACGGCACTATGCTTGCTCAAAGGATTTTCCGATGGTCGCGACAAAAAGTTACTTGAGGTCATAAGTTAAAAAATTCATCCACCTTCTTCGGATGACGAGGGTAAATCCGGATTCTTGCGAATACCGCTGCGCTTTTCACTTGCTTGTTGGTCTCTCATTTTCAGAATATAAAAAAAAACCACACAATAACGATATAGAAGTAAACCAAATGGAGCAAGTTCGGGTCCAGCGGCTGTGCCTACCTGCGCTGTGCTATCGGCTGTCAGAGGTGGACTGCTGTCGGCTGTCAGAGGTGGACAACCCCATGCAATTGCTGTTTTAAATGGTATCGATCGAACAGCGTATTACCATGATCATAGATGTTAATAACAATATCAGGACAACGGCATCAATTAGTCTGACGACACCAAATTAATGTTTGCTAAGCATATCAGAAAGATGCATATGATATAGACACCACGACAGCTTAATCAATGTTCTACGGCAAACAATTATCCATTTCCTCCTTGCGTTTGCCGACCATTTTAAGCAGACTTAGTGAAACAAGTTGCCTGAGCCTATGCAATATCGATCAAATGGTCCGGGCCAATTCTCCGTTTGACTATGATAGCAACGAAATGGGCGGTCTCGCAGGACTGAATCGCGGCTGGCTCAAGTCCAGCAGCCGAGCTGATTACGGTCACCGCGGAACGCTCACTTAAATTCAAATTAATCCTGCTGCAAGTCGACCAGCAAGCTGCTGAACGTCACAGTCGGCCATTGCGAGCGAAGTGGACACCCAACCGCTCTGGCCGTAACTATACGGGGAACTGTCTCCCGAGTGACGACAAAGTTGTCCACTGAATGGCGAGATTTCGACAGCCGGTCACTGGCGAACGGACCACCCGTGACCGTTGGTCGTCAACAGCGGTCGCTGGTGACGATCTGTTCCCGTTCCTTGAGCTGCAAAAGGCGGTGGGGTGGTGTATGTGAGGAAGGAATGGCGCATGTACGAGCCGTCAGCAACGGTCACTGGCACCTCGCGCTTTCCGTCAGCAAAGCGCGAGTATCTTGTGGGCGCTGCTCGGCGAGGCGGCCTCGTTCACTGACCATGGCTGCCACGGGTTTGTGGCGTGCGCTTCTCGCGCGCTTCTCTTGTTAAGGTGCTGACCCTGCACAATTGATGCATTTTGTGCAGTGCGCGTGCTGAATATGGCCTGGTGTCGAAAGCTGTGACCTTTTTTTCGTTGTCATATTTGATCGTACCCGAGCTCCTATGTATATGTATATGTATATACATATGCAAAGAGATATATATATATATATATATATATATATATATATATATATATACAAAACTTATACATATGCATATACATATACATATACATTTACATATACATATACATATACATACACAAAAAAAAAAAAATAAATAAATAAAAAAAATAAATATATATAAATAAAAACATATACATACACATATACATATACATATGCATGCATATGCATATGCATATAGATATACATATGTATATATGCAGGCGCAGAGGGGCATGGATGTCCTAGGGGTGGTTATTGGTTTTACGACACATCGGCCGTTGAGTCATGTAGCGTCAACAAACTTTCACGCCGATTGGTCGCGGGCGAAGAGTAGCGACAGGTGAGACTCGAACCCACAGCCTTTCGATTGTGAGACGGAAAACTTACCCCGAGACTACTCGTCCCCCAACATCCAAGGTTGGATGTCCGAACAAAAGAATAGAATGGAGGCACTGTGTGCAGACCGACCCATTGGGTTTTTAGATGATTGATCGACTTTTTATAGGCCAAATATCTGCATGACAGACAATTTGCTTCACTTACGTCGGGAGGAGAACGTTCTCAAGATCTCAAGGTCCTCGTGCAGTTGAGCATGTCAGCTGCAACAGATTGAAGGGGGCCGAAGGTGGCCGAAGGTGGCAGTCGTTAGGCGTGACGATAGCATAGACGAAACTACGACGCTTTGATTTGTGAGGGACCGAGCAGTATAAGTGGGTGTCATAGGTAGGTAGGTGTCATAGGATACGTTAAGCATATTTGGTAGAATAGTAATACAAAAATAAAGTCGAATGTCTTTGTCTAGAGCCGCGCTTAAATTATGGGAGTAAATTGTGTCTGGGTGTAGTGTGCAGATCTCCTAGACAGACACTGGACACTGATGAGCTGTTTGGGAGCGTAATCGATGATTTGACAAATACCAGAGCACTATTGGCCAGATATTTAATTTCCCAGGCTTGTATGACAATGGCAGCATGATGAGTCCCGTTCGCAAGCAGGTTAGAAAACATTTGGACGAATCCTTCTTGTTCCAAGCGGTAAACAAGCTTACGAGAGGACATCACAATCTCGATTTATTACTCACAACGAATGCAAATATGATACAATAATTATCTGTTGAAGAAACGTTGGCAGATAATGATCGCAATATGATCAGACGTACGCTTAATTTAGATGTTGGTAAAAATAGGTAGAACAAAATATGCGTAGCTTTCGCAAAGGAAGCTACGCGGGCTTCAGGACATGCAGGTCACGGCAGTCTTGATTGGAATGTGCAGTTTTATAGATGTAACGCGCATGAAATGTGGGACATTTCCGTTCTGTGCTGAAAAAAGGGCAGGAACTTTCTATTCCCATCGAGAGGATGAATGGTGAGCAAAACCAAAAGCGCCTTGCAGGTGTGAAAGAAACAATTTTCAATACAATGCGATGTTTTCGAGCGCTAAAACAGGAGTGCTGCGAAAAAAAGTGGGAGCCTACAGACTAGGAAAGAACGAGATAAAAAGGGTTGTAAGACCGTCGAAGAAAACAAACGAAATCTACTTCTCGACATGTAGTGGTTACATGGGACTTCATACCTAAACATATATATATAGTCGTTAGCAACACAGTCAATTTATCATAGCAGAAGAGATGGTCTTTAAATGTGTAAAAACGATGGGGGTAAATAAAGCTGCGGGAACCGATGGTATATTTGCGAGAAACTCGCGAGACCCTGAATTCCAAATTGCGGGACCATTCACAATATTGTTCATTACGTACATTGCTTTCTTCGAGGTTCCGAACGACTGGAGATAAGCTCGTGTCGTACCAATGTGAAAAAGCTGCCCTAGCAAAGCTAGCAAATATTGAGCAGTTATCTTCACTGCTTTAGTATGTAATGTTCTATGAACAATATAAAAGCACATATGAAAACATATCTTGGTACAAATATACCAATCACTCCTAGCCAACATGATTTATGAATGGTCAGCTCATGTGGGAATAATTTACTCGAATTTGTTGCAGACGTGTCGATGAATTGATATAATAATTGACCAACAATGTTATTTGCTTAGATTTTGACAAGGTGTTCGACTCCGTTCCACATACGATACTTAGTTTCAAGTTAGCGTTTCCCGGTAGAGGTGGATTAACAATTAGTTGAATTAGACATTGAATTTTGGAATAGAAGACGAATGGTATATGTAGGGGACTCCAGATCGGATTGGGTTTATGACATTGGTGGTGTGCCACATGGATCAGCATTGGAACCGTTAGTGTGTATTATCTTTGCTAATGCAATTGAACAGGACAGCTAGCAACACAGTATTCAAGTTCGTTGACGATATAAACCTGGTTAGAGTAGTAGGTAGATAACGACAACGATAGGCGAGAAATGCAAAGCGATTGAAGCAAACTAGTGTGCTGGTCTAATAGATGGTATATGAAGTTGAAATTGATGAACGTAGAGTCATTAATTTTAGAGTTAACAATCACAAACAATGTTATATTATTTACTTAGAACAATTTTACAACGGCAAAAATATTCATATAAATATTTGATTGGCTTGGTAACATTAGCCGCCACCGAGGAGGGAAAAACAACATAAGTGTAATGATTACTAAGGCCTTGAAATACAGTCGGCACTGCCAGAAAGCTAGAAGGAAAAGTTGTTAAGATGCCGGGTATGATTAAAACGAATGCATAATATAAGAACGCAAAAGAGTATGTTAGTACAATCCAAAATATCATAATCAAGCATAAGCTCCGCAGTCTGACCAGTATATATTGTCGATTGAGCCAGTTCAGTGCAGCGAGTTAAAAATGATTCAGGGGATGAGAGGATTTTATTATAAAGACATAAAAGACATAAAAGATCAGTGCAACTATGAGCCACAAGGGCCCTTCTTGGTTGCACTCTGTACACTGAACCAGTTGTCCATCAAGTGTGTTGATCAACTCTCCCTGGAATACAGAAAAACAAGCCCCCTATTCTTATAATGATTGTCTATGCTGTTCTTAAAGATGTTCAGTGTGTTGCTACTGACAATGGTTTCTGGCAGCTGGTTCCAGTGTTCTACTACCCTGTTGGTGAAGAAGGACTGTCTTAACCTTGTCCTGCTGTGATTAACTTTAATTTTGAATTGATGACCTCTAATTGCATCATTTCTGTTAAATTCAAACAGTTCCCTGAGATAACCCTGTTCCTGACCATGAACAAATTTAAAGACCTCGATGAGATCTCCTCTCAGCCTTCTATATCTAAGTGAAAACATATTCAATTTCTTCAATCTTTCCTCATATGCCAGGTTGCCCATACCGTTCACCATTTTTGTTGGCCTCTTGTGTACTCTCTTTAAAAGCCAACAATCTTTTTCATAACTAGGGGACCAAGCTTGGACACAATATTCCAGATGTGGCCTGACATATGCACAATAAAGCTTCCTGATGACTTCCTCACTTTTGTATGATACATTCCTATTTATTGCCCCAAGCATTCTTAGTGCCTTCTTCCTGGCTTCTTTGGTCTGTTCTGATGCCCCCAATTTTGTGTTAAAAATAACACCTAAGTCCTTCTCCTGCTGAGTCACAGATAGTACTTGGCCACCCATCAAGTATGGCGCCTTGATATGCTGCCTACCTACATGCATGATTTTGCACTTATCAAAATTAAATTTCATTTAATTTTGATTCATTATGAACGAACACTGGGTTCCTTCAACGCGGTCTCAATAAAACACGCAAGTTGACACGCGACCATATACAAGTGTTCAAAACTATGCATGGAATTGATGCACCAGATACTCGATACACTTTTGGATTTGTGAGGGCCATAACTGGGACACATAATTATAATATAGCAGAAGAGATGTCGCACGAGGTTACGACAGCAGCAGTACTGTAACCGAATATTTGATTCTTGGAGAATCAGTAGATTGCCACTAATTGTTGCCGAAAGTACTTCACTAGCACCATTCAAAAATGCTTTGGATCTATATTTATCTGGTCGTTAATGTCTAGCATGCGGCTCATGTGATTATAATATGGACCATCGTTATGATGCTGTCGTTTTCCTTGATGTCATTGAAAATACTGTCGCGTGCCTTCTTCATCCGTATCCCAATGCCGAGCCGTCGAGCCCATTTGAGCGGAGTTGTGCGTTGTCGCTCGTGCTCTGCGATCTGAATGGCGGGCCATAACGGCTCCAGTCGTAGTAATGTATTCTGATTCTAATTATAATTCTGAACACGGTAATATCTGGAGAAACACTACCGTTTGTGGGGATTTTCCACCGGACCCTTGTTGTTTGTTTGTTTATTGGGTGGTTCTCGACGCACTTTATGCACGATCACGGCTTATGGCGCCGCCAACACTGTTTCGCCGGTGGGCCACGGAATTGGGAAATATCCCGAGTGGTGGGAGTGTTGAACCCCGGACTTTTGGTACCCAGAGCTGAACACTTTAACAACTCGGCCATCCCCGCCCCCACCGGACCCTCCTTGGAGCATTAAATATATGGTGTAGGTCCACCATTGCTAATTGCTAAGCCATCACCACTCGTTCAATGCTGTAAGGTTTAATGCCCAACGTTTGCGAAAAGCCTGCATGCATGCTGAACATTAGTCGACACAGTGCCACTGTTTGCACGATATACGTAAGGCCTGCTACAAGGAAGGCATGCATCACGTCGCAGCAAATCTAGTCCTAGTTTGACCAGGGTACGTTTCCACTCACCATAAAGCTTAAATGAGGGAACGGCTGCCTGCTCCGGCGATGTCCAACATAGGCGCCAAGCAGGTGTAATGCGACTAAAGGTCATTAACCTCGTGAACAATGGCGCTCATTGTGCACGCAATGGATCCGTCTTGGTTTAAGAACGGAAACAAAATGAAAGGAACGAAGGCTGTGTTGTATTCATATATGACAGAGAAATGCAAGATCATGACTTTGGTATAGCGCAGCATGGGATTCCTGAAGCAATTAAGCAGCCAAATGATGTTTTATGTTCAATTGCATTTTGTCGTAATCAGGTGAACTTTGCACAATTTGACGCTTTGATCGGACATGTGGAAGATTTTGCGCATGAATGTCATTTTCCGAGCACAGCAACATGACGCTGGAAGCGGGACCTGACGCAGTAGCCAGCAGCCTCGCATCCGTGCATAGTTCTCAGGGACTACAGGTACTTTGAAAATGACA